>JADBJO010034467.1:0-13414 GCA_016801955.1 Conus betulinus
TGACTACCAACACCCTCCCTCCACAGCTTTGATACCACTCCGTCCCAGTCCACATCCCGCTATCCACGAAGCCTGCCCTACGGTCCTCCGCCACAGTGGCCCGAGGAACTCACACACAGTTCACCCCAGTACGCACCATAAATATCCACCTATTCAAAGAAAGCAGAAACAAAGCTCTGCTCAATCAAAACATGAGCATGCAAACACCCAAACAAAAGAAAGCCAACCACCTACCCATTCCGATGTGAATATCACGCCACCCTCTTATACAAGCAACGCAAAAAGCGGCACGCAGCTGCGTCCTCAAAATCAAGCAAACCACCACGCTATTCCTACGCCTACAAATGTAACCCAGCAGTACAAAACCTCAAACAAAAAGTCAAACAATCTGGTCAAAAACTATTGTCAAAGGTTCACAAACTCTTGCACTCTCACACCAGAAGTATTCTCCGATTAAAAGTAGAAAAACAGCCACCTGAAAATCTGAACTCAAACGCCCTCAAACCAACTCGTTTATACCATACACCCAACCCAAAACCACAAACACCATCTGGCAGCCATACTGATTCTGCTCCTGTCCGCCTTTCCACCTCCAGCAAGTTCTCCATGCTGCACTCCACGTTAATGAAAATGGGGAGCATGAGGTTCAGAACGACTCAGAAACAGACACACACTCTGATCAAGCCACAGTGCAGACACAGTCTACCACTACAAATGTCCCCCACAGTCCAAACAAACAGAAATATCATCTCAGATAAAGACACTGCTACTCAGGCCAATGACACAATGGGCTGGAAAACAGTCCCCAACAGAAACCACCTCCACAGAACAACAAAACAATATAGTCAAAGATTAGTGGTTAATGATGCAACTCAAACAGTCAGGGTCAGACTAGCAGCAACAACACCATTATCACCTCGTCAGCTTCTTGCACAACTACGGGGTTGACACTGATATCTCAAATGTCATTATAGGTGACTCAGCCCTACGAAACATTACCCCAGCCTCCTATTCTACAAAGGTAAGAGCCAATCATCAGTGTCCAGGTCTCACTGTCGATGATCTTATTCATTGGCTTAAACACACTCCACGCAACAACAAACACACAGCAAATCATACTACACATTGGAATAAACACGTGCAAAACATACATCAATCACGGAAAACACATGGCACAGCTGATCAAAAACATCAAACATGGTTTCCCTGAAGGGCTAACCATTGGCTTCCTCCATCACCCCCCCCCCCCCCCAATGGGACAGCACCCCTCTCAAAAAGACCCGTCCACCTCTCCAACTTGACCCTCACTAAAGTGTGTGCCAGAGAAAACATTGTATATGCCTGACCACACCTCCATTTTCATCACCAAAAACGGAGCTCCAAGCAAGGACACTGTACACCGATCCCCTCCACCCCAGCCCCAAAGGCACAGACAGGTTGCGTACAGCCTCAAATACGCCGATCCAAAATACTGCAGACAACCTCTGCTGAGGACGCCCATTATAAGGACATGTGGCGAGAGCTGGATGCAGTCCTCGCACCCCCCGAACCTCCAGCTATCGATATGAAACACCAAAGAGACACTGGTCTCACTTGGTGTTCATTACCACAGCAGCCCTCAGACCTCCATCCTGCCCCCGGTTCTGCAGCCACCTACAATGCCTGGAACAACAGATGGGTCTATTCCCATCCTCCACCCCTGGCGACCCGACATCCAGCTACCCCGGTCTCTCATCCTTGACAACACCGGCGTCCAGCTACCCATCCTGCATCTCCAGCGGACCCACATCCACCTTCTTATCTTCCACCTCTGGCGACCCGACTTTCAACTTCCCATGTTCTGCCTCCGCCCTACAATGTGTGTGTTCTCGAGACTCAAGTGTGAGGCATATCCCAGTGTGTGTGTGTGTGTGTGTGTGTGTGTGTGTGTGTGTGTGTGTGTGTGTGTGTGGTGTGTGTGTGTGTCTGAATGTGTGTGTGTGTGTGTGTAGATGTGTGTGTGTTTAGTGTGTGTGTGTGTGTGGCTTGTGTGTGTGTGTGTGTGTGTGTGTGTGTGTGCGTGTGTGGTGTGTGTGTGTGTGTGTCAGCGTGTGTGTGTGTGTATAAGTGTGTGTGTTGTGTGTGTGTGTGTGTGTGCGTGTTGTGTGTGTGTGTTCGTGTGAGTTGCAAAAGTTGTGGGCGAAGTGGTGTGTGTGTGCAATGTAGTGGGTCCGTGTGTGTGTGTAATGTGTGTGTTCCCAGTGAGTAGAAGCCCTACCCTCACTCCGTCTCCCCAGCCCCGCCCCCCCTCCCATCCCTTCACTATTCCTTTCCTATTTTTGTTCCACAAGTTTAAATGCCCATACCCTCACCACTCCACCTACCCCCCCCATTTGTTTTGGTTTCCCTTGTTTGTTTGTTGTTTTTTGTTTTTTTTTTCCGAACAAGTATATCAGATGGTCTACTCATGGACACTGAAGATGTGTGAACACACACTTATTTTTTGTTTTTGTTTGTGCTCAGAACATCGATTATGTTCATGGGGCTACACTTCCGATCTATCCCAGCGTGTGAAGATGATTGTCATTGTAGGCTGACATTGTAAACTTGAAGTGAGGTAGGCGGCTCGTACAGGTGCTGTCGTTTTGTGGACTGAGAAGAGAACTTTGGGCCAACCTCTTCTGACTTTGGGACCAGGACTACTTTCTCACCACCACAGACTGTTCGTGAATCACAGATATAAAAAAAAAAAACAAACCAAAACTTTTTACTTTTTGGTTTTGTTGTTGTTGTTGTTTTGTTTTTTTGTTTGACCTGTTTGTTTGTTTTTTTGTTTCTTTGTTTGTTTTTTTTATTTTTTTTTTTTTTTTGCTTTGTTTCCCTTTTCTTCATCTACACTCTTTAAATCTGCTCTAAGTGGATTGTGCTCATAGCACTCATCGCATCCTCTTTATTTGCACCGCTGTAAAAAAGTGTGTGTGTGTGTGTGTGTGTGTGTGTGTGTGTGTGTGTGTGTGTGTGGTGGTGTGGTGTGTGTGTGTTATATCATTCATTGCTTTAAGCTTAATACTTTGTTTTCTTTCTTTCTATTTGTTCGACATCTGCTGCTTCAACCATTGCTCTTTTTGTTGTTTGTTGTTTTACTGGCTAACTGAATTTTCTAAAGATACATTCTGTTATCTGTTTTAGGCATAATAGTTAACCTTTAAATTCTTTCTGTGCGTTTGTCATTATTGTGCGTTATCCACAAACGTTACTTTTCTCACTGTATTCTGTATTTTGTTTGATTTTGTTGTTGTTTTTTTTCTCGTTTGTTTTTTTGCCTTTATAACTTCACTTTTTTTTTGAAAACTGTATTTCCTCGTCGATTTGTGTCACTGTTCCCTTACTACTCATGCCTTCCCATAATCCCGCTGTCCCAGGACTTAAAGTTGGACATCTCAATGTCTATCATTATTTAATAAGGTCCATGAAATCTCATCACTCTTAAAAACAGCCACCCCATCCAGTACAAGTATTTGGCGTAAGTGAAACAAGGTTAGACTCTCGCATCACAGATAATCTTATAGCATTCCTGAACTACAACATAGAACGACGCGACAGTGATCAACCCCAACATACTGGCCTTGCCGTTTACATTCATCAATCAATGCCAACATTACCCGACGCAGAACTGATCTTGAAACTAATGTTGTTGAATGTATCTGGATTGAAATAAAAAAAACCTCCAAATCACTGCCATTAATAACCGGACATTTATATAGACACCCATCTTCCACATACGAATGGTATGACAACTTTGTACAAATGATGGATTGGATCTGTCACAAAAATTCAAAAATATACTACTGTTAGGGGACTTTAATATTGATATGTTAAAACGACAACCAGCTTGGACAAGTACACTATCCTTAATGCACTCCATCAGTTACTACAAAACCGACGACGAGAATAACTAAAACAACTGCGACTGTTACTGACCATGTATACACACTAAAACAAATCTGCAATACTAGAAGTTTCAGTGGGTACATTCTGGTAATTAGTGATCACTGTCCAGTCTTCTGCACGTGGTCCTTAAGGCTCCTAACACCACCACTTAAAGGTCACAAGACCATAAACCAACACCACTCTTTTCAAAAAGTTTAATGAAGAGCATACCGCTATTGACTTAAACATTTCCCCATTTGACTTAACTTATAATTACACAGGGACGTCACTAGTGCACTGTCCGTCTGGTACCAAAAAACATTCCTCACCATCATAAAAAACATGCGCCGTACAATTAAAAAGGATTTTAGGCATTCGCGCGAGATTGGAACCGTGGTTAACACCAGAATTTCTGCAAGAATGGTGCTATGTGACCAACTCAAGGCAACAATTTGTTTGACAAATACATAGAGCCAGAGAAAACTTTTTTTCAAAACGAAACTGAAAAAAGCCAAACGAGACCTGCTTCAGTCAAATGATAACGGATGCAAAATCCACAGCACCCAATGTGGAGGGCAATAACACTATTGTACGCAAACAAAGCATACAGATGCACCACATTGAAGCCACAAAACATCGCCCCGGCCAAATTTAATAACCACTCTCTGTCATTATCGGATACCCTTACTCAAACTCCACATACTATAGAGCACCAATAGATATACATGCCCGAACTTCCCTATATCCTTTGCAAACAAAAACCATCAGCATTGGCGGCAGGCCGGTCTGCCAACATTCGTTTCGCAGACGATATCGACCTCATGGGGGGGCAACCCAGCAACACCGAGCTCCAGGATCTCACAAACGGACTTGTCACAAGAGCAAGTGCCTACGGCATGGAGGTCCAGCACAGACAAGTCAAAGGTCATGGTCAACAGCATGACTAAAAGCAGTGCCAACATAACCATGAATGGGGAACCCACGGAAGGAAGAACTGACCAGCTTCAGGTACTGGGGAGCAACCCCTGTCCAAAGATGGCACCTGCACAGCAGAAGAGAATCCGAATCAGGATCAGTCAACTCCACATTAGCAGCCGATGGCCATGACTGAACAGAGTGTGGAAGAGCAACATCAATCCACACAAAATTCTGGCTCTACGAGCTACTAGTTGTCTTGATCCTCTTATATGGTTGCGAGACACTGTTGGCCCAAAACAGAAAGTAGAATCCAGAAAAACACAACAGTCACCAGCCTACAGGTTCCAGCACTGTAACAGCGTGTGTGATCAACGTGTGTTCTCATCCAGGGAGACTGCTGCTAAGTGGCGACATTGACAACAGAAACCCAGATCTACTGACACCACTGACAAACACCCCACCATTCCGCCACAACAGAAATGGATGCCACACCAGTTCTCTCCCTACTGGACGCACTTAGCAAAATTCTGTCTGTGCATTTCCGACTTCAGAAGAAATCCCATCAGGAAATCATCAGGAACGTAAACGACAGCGGGGGAAACAGAATGTGTCAATTAAAAATGATCTTGTGGATATAAAAAATCGCAGTTAAAACAGTGTCAGTGAAAAATGTGAAGAAATCCTAAACAGACGGTGTGACAGACTTAGTGACTGACAACAAACGTTTGTCAGACACTGTATCCATCACTAACAAAAGACATTGATGAGTTATTTACAGACAACAGGGCAGGGAAGGAGAACAAACACCTTGAAAACAACTGTCAGTGATTTGAAGGAAGAAAACTGAAAAGATGACAGAAGAAATTGACAGATTTGAGGGATCCTCTAGAAGAGACAATTTAGGAACTAATGGCCTCCCACAGCAAAACACCAGAGAGGACTACGACACATGGTGCCAGGACCACTGGACACCGCAAGAACCATTACCAGGGCTTACAGAGTAGGACAGCCACGTGATGGACAAACACAAACAATGATCGTTAAATTACAACACTGGAGGGACAAAATTAATTTATCATCAGAGATCGTCAGCTTTGTTCTGAACTGGAGAAAAGGTTGGTGTGAGAGTAGCGGGCGATCTGACGAGGAGACCAGGACAGAGACTGTGGCTAGAAGCTAAAACACGAGCGGGGAAAGTCTGCATATTTTGTGCGAGGGAAATTTGTTATTGGTGTAAAACGACCTGATCCTCCTAGTTATGATGCTGGGGTGACAGCCGGATCGCGGTACCCTGAAGTAAACAATTCGCACATGCACAATGTAAAACACAGGCGGCAGACCCTCAGCAATGGACAGACGAGATTCCCGTTTTGACGTCGTTCATGACGTCAGTCAGCGAGGCGACCGTTGCGCCATGAACAGCAGCCAACCAACGGCGCAGCCGTCGTCACCCTGGCTACGATGAAACTCCTCGCACGAGTGGCACCAGTGGCAACACGCGGCGGAGTGACCACACAACAGAGGGGAATAAGCACGGGTATCTTTGGGGCTCGGGGTGTCTGTGTCAGGTCTACCCTCATAGTGACGGGTAGCCCAATAGAGCGGCAGTGGCCAGTGCCAGAACCTTTGGGTCAACGACTAAATAGCATGAGGCGAACCACATCAAGCTTTGGAAGCTGACTTTTTTTTAAAGTAAAATGGTGGAAAAATAAACAAATTCACCCGACAACAGTTGCGTGACTGTTCTTTTATGATATCTATTCTAATTTTTTTTTTTGACAGAAACCTTTGTCGTGCCAGCTTTGATTATAGATGTTTTATTAGCCCAAGAGTTTACAAATTTCTTGCTCCAGCTAAAAATTTTACAGTACATGGGAGAAAACTCTGGAGGAGTGTTAGTGATGGTTAAGAAACATTTGGAACCATTTGTAAAACAATTAAGGTCGACTGTAGTACTGCTATTGTACTAAAGATGGATTAGTAGGCTGTTCAAGATTGAAAAGATGTTGTTTATGTGGGTTGCTATGTGGTGCCAGAAGGAGGTCCAGAATTTAAACCATATGCAGGTATAGGATGGAGTTGTTGTTCTTGAAGAAGCTCTGTCAGAGGTAATACGTTGATGGTGAGTCTGCCTCATGATATGTGGAGGACCTCAATGCAAGAACGGGATGCAAACAAACAAGGCCGGGGGAAAACATGCTTATTTATCAGGCACTTAATCCGATGTGGAATGATGAAATGTGATGATGGATGATGATTATGATGATGATGATGATGATTTGGAATGTTCATAAATGTCGTTGTTCAAAAGACAATCGATTAACAGTTTGGGAGATCATTGTTAGATTTGTGTAATTGTTGAACTGTTTTATATTAAATGGTTGTTGTGTTGATGACTAAGAAGGGGACTTCAACTTTATTTCCCAAATGGGTGTAGTGTGATGGACTTATTTTCTGGTCTCTTCTCAGCTGAAGGAATCTTGTAATATGAAAGTTGGGGGACAGACTGTTTTCTTGGCACTTGCCTGTAGAATGAAATGACGATAAGAATGGGTTTAACGAAACCAAAAAAAGACAAGTCAGCACCGCAGTTAGGAATGAAGAAAAGATTGTATGGATTGACGAAAATGAACAATTCTTTAAAAATGAATTAGAATCAAATGAGTATTAGGAACATTATGGAAAAAAGAATTTCTCAGAATTGTCATAACATTGATTTATGTATTGAACTTTTTGTAAATGCTTTGTTGTGTTGTGCGCAGTGTGAATGGTGAGAAAGGTTTATAACGTAAGGAAAAAGTGTGATGGACTGGTTTGGGACATGGAATGTCGACCAAAAACAACTTCTGATAAAAAAAAAAAAAAAAAAAAAAAACACCCTTGCAGAGATATAGGAAGCTACACCGAGCATATCTGAAGACAGTGCGTAAAGGTGAGTACGTCAAAGAAAGAGCACAGGATACTTAATTTGGAGGAAACAGTTCCTGAAAAAAAAAAGAATTTGATGAGATTAGATTACACAGAATTAAAGAGTTCAGCCAATGACCCAAAGCGCTTCTGCGTCACGCAGTAAGGACAAGGTAAACAGAGAGAAAAGATAAACGAATCGATATACATTTCAGCAATGGGTATGATAATTTCATTAATGTCTTTAACCATTCTTGTAAAAACAGTGGAATGCAATGGAGTAGCAACCCAAGGAATTAGATAATCAGAAATGACGGAAACAGACGAACTTTTATTCAACCCGAACCGATTACTACACAAGGAAGTGATTGACGGCATTATAAAAACATTGCAAAGGCTGGGAAGAGTGCAGGGCCTATACTAAAATTGTAGGGGGAAATGAGTGGAAAAAGTTCAATCCCTTTCAGCTTTAGTAATTGATGTTCTGTTATTGAATGCTTTCAATAACTTGTTTCGGTGAGGTTCATTTCCATTTGAAGGGCTAAACCAAATCGTTTCCTATCCACAAAAAAGCGAGATGTAAACACTCTGATTAACTACCGAGGTGTAGCATATGCAACAGTTTTGCTCAGCAAAGTTTACCTTCACCACATTTTAAATGTTGAGATTAACAACGGTGGGCAGACTGGGAGATTACAGTGTGATGGAGGAGCAGGCAGGATTTTAGATCTGGGTTACAAGCACAAACTGATCATATATTTACTTTGTTTGCTTTGTACCAAAAAACAAAAAGCATCAGTAAAATACAAAATTGTATGTCGTTTTTGTTGATTTAAGGACAGCATTTTGATTCTGTAAACCCACACATTGTATGGAATGGTACTTCTTAGAAGAAACTAGTCATGGAAATTATATGGGGCATTCCATAAAAATTGCGAACTGTGTCTTGGCATGCGTGCGTGAGAAAATGTCGTTATTCTGATTTATTTTTCATAGCCCCGTGAGCCAAGCAAGGCTGTCCTTTTAACCCCTTTTCTTTTCCTGTTTAATCAATAGATTGCTAATAGAACCTCTCAGAAAAGGGTAAACATAGTATTTCAAATTATTTCCAGGTGCCGTGGGAGACTTTTTGTGCTTACTGTTTGCCAATTATATAATCCTGTTGATCCAGTACAGCAAATAGGATTAGGATTTGCAAACCACCTTGAATGTTTTGGAACGGCAGCTTGAAACATACCGTTGACAGTAAAACCCGTTTATAAAACCAACATTAGTTTGGTTTTCATAAAGGTTGATATTTAGCTAGGAATGAAATTTTGGTGGTATGCTTAACTCTGAGTTAGTAAACAATTCGTACAAATTACTTCGTATGGCTTTTTTTACACAAAATGACGTTGGATTTAGGTTGGTCGTTGAAACAATAGGGGTATTACCGGGCGTAGAAGTAGTGACTTCATCAGACATGTGTGTGTGTTTAGATGAAAGAACACACCCAATATCTACATATTTAGAATTATTATGTCGCCATATTGGTTGTTGTGCACCCTACCGCCACTGAACAGTTTCTATGAGTTAACTTATGTATTGTTGTTAGACCACCTGACGTGTCACGCCACCAGCCGTGAGTACGTATTATGTTTATTGAATACTTTGTCTTGGTTTGTAGAGTCGCCGTTTGTACTTTATTTTATTTTAGTGTTGTGTTGTTGTTGTTGTTCTATAAAATTGAATTGACCGCTGCGAACTTCCCTGTGCGTCGAGCCTAACGGCCTTCCACAATAACCCACGTGGCGTTTACAAAACGCGTGTCAAGTGTCCCAAAACGTATCAGAAAAGTCTATCTATTGCTCTTCTCTCTCTCCTCTCTCATCTGCTCTCTCTCTCTCTCCTCCCAAAAAACTTTACGGGCAGTTTAAAGGGTGTGGTGTGGTTGTGTGTGTGTGTGTGTGTGTGTGTGTGTGTGGTGTGTGTGGTGTGTGTGCGTGCGTGTGTGTGCGTGCTTGCGTGCGTTGTGTGCTTGTAAGTTGTGCTTGTAATTATTGTGTGTGTGTGTGTGTGGGTTGTTGTTTGTTGTGTGTTTGTGGTGGTGTGGCAAGCATTTATGTCTGTGTGTTTCTGTCTGTCTGTCAATTCTCTGGTCAGTCTTTGTCTTCTGTCTCTGTCTGACTCGCTCCTCTCTCTCCCTCTCTCCCCTCTCTCATCCTCTCTCTCTCTCCTCTTTACAGGATGGCGTGGGTAGTGGGGCTCGTGGGTAAGTGTGGAGAGTGCGAATGGTGTCATTAGGTGTGGGGAGGATTATGGATGGAGATATGTAATATGACGAAGAAAGGTCTTAGTAGTGCAAGACTTGATATGTAGTGGTTTTTTTTTTTTCATCCCTTTTGTGTATGAATTGAAAGCTTCAAGTCGTCTGGTTTGGTCTCTTTATAACTTTCCTTTCCATTTGCTGCAAGAATCTGAAATATATAGTTTCAAAATTCAAAAATGGAGCGACTGATGGCGGAGAAACGAAGCAAAATTTAGAACTACCAGATACCCAGATCAGACCAGTGAACATTGTGAGACCCAGGATGGGGCTTCTCCTGACTTCAACATCACAGGCCACTATATTCCACACACTGTGAGCAATCAATCTACCAATGCAGTACAACCCCAGTAGACAGCGGAACCTTCCCAGCCTAAAAACTAGAAAAACTAGCCTGCCAACTCACCAATGAATGCAAAACCTCACTGACCATTGGAGGGTCTTCACCATACAGCAGCCTCCATCAGTACCTCCAGGACGTCACCAAACAAAGAAGAAGAAGACCATCATAGGGGGACTGAGAAACAGGGTGCTCCAGACTGTCACATACTATTCCACAATAACATACTACACTGGGAGCCTTCAATCCATCCATGCCGCCCCAGTGACAGTGGAACATTCCCAGCGGCACCTAAAGTGGAAACCTAGCCTGCCACCACACCAATGGGTGTAGAACTTTACTGACCACTAGAGGACCCTCACCATGCTGCAGCCTTTACAATACCTCCAGGATTCCCGCCTAAGTGAATGGAGAAGAAGATCTGGCCTATGGTTCTATTGATCTCACATGATCATCACCCACCAGTGACTGATTAATGGAGGGTTTTTTTTTTTTTTATACATATTATATCTACATATTTATATATATACACAATTATATATACATATATACATATACATATACATATACACACATACATACACAATAATATATACATACATACTCATATACCATATATACACATACACACACACACCACACACCTACAACATTGACCATACATCATGATCCATTGACCATTATCATGACCATCTCGACATGATCATCATCCACCCATCTTGACCATGATCATCATCCACCCATCTTTGCTACTCCTTTTGCAAAAATCACCATCACCCTACACCACTATGGATCATACATACAATATACAAATACATATATGTGTATGTGCGTGTGTGAATATGTGACAATTATTACACCCATAATACTGTTTGCATGTGGCTTCCCCCCCCCCCCCCCCACCCCCCTTTGTTTTGTGTGTGTGTGTGTGTGTGTGTGTGTGTGTGTGTGTGTGTGTGTGTGTGTGGTGTGAGTGTGTGTTGTGTGTGTGTGTGTGTGTGTGTGTGTGTGTGTGTGTGTGTGTGTGTGTGTTGTGTGTAACACATCACACCCTGTTTCTCATTGAGCATTGCTATCTCTTCTCAACCACATCTGCACATAACGCCAACACACTATTGCACCTGTTACAATAAACATCATCCCACAGTATTGTTTACTTTCTCAACAGCACTATTGGTATGAACCTTCCCCCCCCCCCCCCTTCCCCCAAGTGGATGGAGACATATGAGCCTCCTCCTCCTCCTTCTCTTGTCCCCCCCCCCCCCCCCACACACACACACACACACTCTACCCTACTCCCCTCCCACACCCCTCCCCTTTAATTACAGTTAATCTCATTTTATTCTTCTACTTACTTGTTATAATTACTATCACTACTATTATTACTATTACCATCCCTTCTATAACCCCATCGCGTCACTCATCCCCTCCTTCACCCTTCACGCCGCAAACACCCCCCCCCCCCCTGACCCCCCCCCACCAGCCCTCTTCCTCTCCCATAATAACCTCTGTCATTCCTCTGTTGCCATTCTTCACGCTAGGGGCACATGGACTCAGATAGTCTCTCCTTCGGTTCTTTATTGTACTGTCCTAATGGTAAATGTGATCCTTTTTTTTTTTTCACTTGAAGAAGAACTAAGCGGTCGAAATGCATCATGTCTTGTCCTGTATTTTGTTCGTCAAGTCCAGCGGCAGGCACTAACCCCCACTCTTTCTAAAAGAATGAAATGTTAGGTTAAGTAGTCGTATGTTGTGCCTGGGCCCACCTGTACTGCGTCTTTATCGTTCTGCAGCTTGTTGTCCATCTTTGTGTTGTTCCGATTTTGCAACTGCTGGGTGATATAGTAGAAATTGAACCTGGCTTTTGACTGTCATTTTGAGTAATGGAAGTATAATGTGACTGTATCTATTGGCCGTGTGTTGTCTATGTATTGCAGTTGGAAATGTTTCTCAATGCGGAGCGATATTTCGTATGCTACGCGATTACATGAGACAGTACAGATTAAGAAAAAGATTATTGATTCGTGCGTTACACTATAGGTTAGTCGTGTGACACAAGGGAGCGTATTGACTGAACGTGGCCCAGGGTTGAGTGAAATTTTTAACACTGTTCACGCGATTTGAATATAAACAGGCGTTGACCTGTATCGGTGCGCACTCTGAGAATGGAACAGATGATTTAGATGAAGAAGAGGCGGACTGTGCCCATTGATAAAGGCAGAGGCCTAACACATACAGAAGTATGTGAATTGTAGTTGATTGACCGGTACTCAAGCCGTAAGTATCTAATTTTATATTGTGAGAATCTAGATGATTCTCCATTTTGTTTTCAACGGTTAGGAAAGAAAAAGGTTGTGAAACGAAAAAAAAGAACTACGTAAGGCTAAGCGTCTCCCTCGCCATGCCCCTTGCTACCCGCAAGAGAAGGTGGAAGCTCACCAGCCTATGGAACACAACAATGCCTAAAAAAACAGAGGTAGAAATAGAAAAAGAGGCACTCACTCAACAATCCTTTCACATACACATACAACCCAAAAAAAAAAAAAATCTTAAAACAAACATTAATTTAAAACAATGAAAAGGCAAACACCTAGAGGTGGTCAAACAGCGTCTAAACTCTCGGTATCTGCGTAACCGTGGCCGACAGCGCGGACAGGCTCATAATACCTCAGGGTACACCTGCAGGTTGTTACAATTGTGGTTGCTGGTTTCATAAAGCTCGGGATTGTCCATCTGTAGAGCAGTCAGCAGTGAATGTCGCGGGTATGTCAGACAATGTTTCCGATCCATCTACTGTAGCCCATTCGATGGTGTCACATGTTAACACTGACGGCTTACTGGTTGAGTCAGGAACTGTCAATGGGTTTCACTGTTCTGTGTTGAGGGACACAGGTTGCACTACTGCGGGAGTGCGCCGTTCTTTTGTTCTTCCACACCAGTTCACTGGTGAAGAACAACATTGTCGTTCTTTTGGAGGTAAGATTGAGGTTTTCCCTCTTGCTGTGGTCTCAGTTAGTACACCTTACTTTGAGGGT
>JADBJO010034468.1:0-7500 GCA_016801955.1 Conus betulinus
ACGACTAATGTACAAAATAAAGAATATCGGAATCAGTGGGAACATGTACAATTTTATTCAAGATTTTTTACAGGGTAGACACATTCAAGCAAAAATAGGAAATACGTATTCCAACCCAAGACCCTTACAAATGGGTTTACCCCAAGGTTCAGTAATTTCCCCAATATTATTTAATATTTTAATCTCTGATCTCCCTAAAGGTCTTTCTAAAGATACTGAAGTGGCTCATTTGCTGATGATATATGTCTATGGACAAAATTGACAATGAAAAGAATACACCATCAAGATCACTAAATTACATCAAAATAAAGTATCAACTTGAATTAAATAAGATCAATGATTTTTAAAAATGTAAATGTAAATGGTCTTTCTCTTTCCCCAGAAAAAAACTAATATGATTCTCTTTAATGCTGGTTACGATCCAGGACAACTTCCTACTTTCACGTTGGATGGCATTGTTTTAAACTATGTAAAAAGTGTCAAAAATTTTGGGCGTTATCTTAAGTAGTAAATTATCTTGGAACGCTCATATTGAATATATTTTAAACAAAGCAAGAAAGAGCTTGAATTTCCTAAAAATAATTAGCAAACAACCTTGGGGACAGGAGGACTCGAAATCATTAACCATCTTAGCAACTGCCCTTATACGCTCAAGACTAACTTATGCTCAAGAAGTATTCTTTAATGCTCCTAAATACCTGTTAAATAAACTTCAGAGTACTGATTGCAAAGCTTATAAAATTGCCCTTGGGTTCCCACACATACATCTAACTTAGGGACGTATAATGAAGTAGGAATCTTACCTCTTGCAGAACTTCGGAAAGCTTACCTTCAAAATTTATCCTAAAGAGCTTTTCACAAAACAATTTTAGCTCAGAAGAAGTATGTTTAAAATCAGAGGAGGATTTCGGAAAACGTGCCCAAAATATACTATCAACAAGGTCTATTTACTCGTTTTCCTCCGATCTTCTAAAGGATACCAAAATAGATAAAAACAAATTGCCCAAAAGCCCACGTATTCACCTATTTCCAAATGGGAACAAAGTAAAGCCTCCTTTGATACAGATTATGCAGATATATCAAAAAAGGATTGTCCACATACCTTAAGAACATCTGTCTACACTCATTTAGAAAATAACTACAATCACCATTTGAAAATTTTTACAGATGGCTCAGTGCTAGATAATGATAACACGGGAGCAGCTTCATAATCCCTAGTCTCAAAATAGAACAGCTCTTCTATCTTGGAAGACAGTTATCGATATTTAGTGCCGAATTAATTGCTATACTTAAGTCGTTAGATTTCATCCTAAATTTTCCAATAAATAATTCCCAAATTATGATAGGTGTTGATTCGAAAGCAGCAATCCACTCGATTAAGTCTGCATGTCCTTCAATTCGACTTGATATGGTATTAGAAATTCATCATTTCATTCATCTTTTATCCATGAAAGGCATTACTGTTACTTTTTTGTTGATCCCCCCTCTCATTGTGGTATTGTACCCAACGAGCGCGTAGATCAACTTGCAAAAAAAGCAGCTCAAAATATCAGTTACGCAATACCACTTAACATTCCTTTAGATTTGAAAGAAATGTTTTCAATTATAAATTCAACGTCAAGAGAAAAAGTTAAAACATTACTGATGAACTCAGACGTCCAATATTATCACAACTGTGTAAAGTTTAGTGATGGGTACAAGGGGGGAAAACGTACAAACAAGTCTCTTTCTCGTCTAGGGAGATTGAAAGCTTAATCCATAGATTTCGTTTGAACGCACTGAAAACAAAATATTGTCATAACGTTAAATGTATGTGTGGGGAAACCTTAAGTATCAGTCATTTACTAATGCAATGCCCAAGAGCAAGAGAACTCTTTACAAATTCGGGTATTGATGGTTACACTGATGGATCGACTTCCTTACCCTTACCAAGTATTTTAAACAGTTCTTGTGTTCTTGAGTCAGTTTTGCAAATGTTTTTTAAGTAGTTCAATTGGCCTTTATCTTTAGATCTTATTTCTACTCAATTACATAATTTTGTTTTGATTAAATGGTAGAGGGATAGAGGGGAGGAAACTAACATACAGGTAGACAGAGAGACAGGGAGTCCCAGAGAATGAATGTCATGAAAATATGTCCCAGAATGAGACATTCCCCGTGACAGACCAAGACAGCGCATCTTCTAATTACACTCGTTGTACCGATTCACAAACTGCAAGGCTGCCTAACCTTTCAGTGTAAATATGAAAACCATACTCACCTAAGTTGACAAACCAGGCTTGTCGGACCAGTTCGGCTGTTTGGACCAGTTTGGACTATTTTGGTCCAATTGGGCTGTTTGGACAAATTGGGCTGTAAAGATCCATCTGACTGCTTTAGTAGTTGAAAGGTTAACAAAGAAAAAAACTGTACTGTTTCGCCCATTCTGGCTGATTGCACCAATCAGGCTTACCGACCCTTGTTTTGTTGTTGGTTGTGTTGTTGTTGTTGTTGTCTGTGTTGTTTTCTTTTCTATTCTTTTTTCACCAGTCGGACTAGGGACGAATTGGACTGTTCAGACTATTTGGACAAATTGAAACATTTGGACCAGTATGATAATTTGGACCAATCGGGCTATTCGCACAAATTGAGTTGTTTGGACAAATTTGGCTTTTAGACCCGTTTGGACAAATCAAGCTGTTTGGAATGGTCGGACCAGTCCGGATATTTAGACATTCTGGACTATATGGACCAGTGTTGACATTTGGGCCAATGGGCCTGTTTGCTCAGATTGGACAGTTTGGACACTTAACTATTTTGACAAATTAGTTGTTTAGACTGATTGAGCTGTTGAGACAAAATGGACTATTTGGACAAATTTGGTACTTTAGACCAGTTGGGCTGTTCAGACAAATTTGGTTGTTTAGACCAGTTGGGCTGTTCAGACACATTTGGTTGTTTAGACCAGTTGGGCTGTTCAGACACATGTGGTTCTTTAGACCAGTTTGGGCTGTTCAGACACATGTGGTTGTTTAGACCAGTTGGGCTGCTCAGACACATGTGGTTCTTTAGACCAGTTGGGCTGTTCAGACACATTTGGTTCTTTAGACCAGTTGGGCTGTCAGACACATCTGACTCTCTGGCCCTAGCTGGTTACTGGGACAACTTGGGCTGTATGGGCCAGTCAGACTGTTTGGAGGAGTTGAATATTTTAAACACGTTAGGGCGGACTTTGTCAGACTGCCACAGCCTCTTCACCGAGGGAAGAAATGACATGAAAGTAGCCTCATGGCTGGGAGCGTTTAATTTCTCACTCTAAAATAAAACAACGAGAGTAACAATTAAATGTAGCAACAAAATCTTATGAAATGGCCGTACGGGCGAACAGTCACCAGAGAATGGACAGCTAGTGTCCAGCTAGGACAGACTGCACAGTATCCACCACCTCATCGCCAAATTAAGAAGAAGAAGAAGAAGAACAACAACAACAACAAAAAGAAGGGCATTCCGAGAATGCAGATAGCTATCTAATCCCCAGTAATGGTCACTGGTGGCCACCACCGCCATCCACGAAGCAACGCTTGCAAGGGTCAGAGGATCTCAGTGCCCGTGAGGGCACTTGCCTAGAGAGAAGAGGGAGTG
Source organism: Conus betulinus (assembly GCA_016801955.1). NCBI lineage: Eukaryota > Metazoa > Mollusca > Gastropoda > Neogastropoda > Conidae > Conus > Conus betulinus. Next base: position 3,622 of record JADBJO010034468.1, read on the forward strand.
TGGAGGAATGGACACAAACTAAATGGAGAAGGTAATCCCCTAGATGGAAAACGGCCGTGTCAGTGGTAACAGGGGAGACAATAAAAAGGATTGAGCCAAGATCTTGACCATCGTTATGTAGTCTCTTTCTGCTTTACATTCTCCCCGCACCAGCAATCAGGAATGTCTTCTTCCACCATTGAGCCACTGCTGTGACGTAGAAGAACGATCGGCTGGAACAGTAAGTCGTCGTGAGTCAGTACGGATCTTTGATATCCAGGTTGGGGAAAGGGAGATTACTGAGGCCCTGCAGAGCAAGGCAATCAGGTTTTTTCACAGATGTTGGAGCCGAGAGGGATTAAGGATAGTTTGTGATCCACAGAGCTGACAATCATCACTAAGCTAGCTTAGTATTATTCTGGAGTACTTGCCTCCCCAAAATGTAAAGAAGCTGTGATGAAGAACAACGCTTTTAAAGACAAATGAACTGTAAAATCTTACCGCAATGACGATCTGACTCCGCTCTGCTTACCCCGGGGTAAGTCTGGGCTAGCCTGCTTTTACCCCCGGGGTCATTCCAGGACTAGCTGGAACTTACCCCCCCCCCCCCCCCCCCAAGTTGGAACTGACCCCCCCCCCCCCCCCCCCCCAGTCATCTACATTGTACAAGGTACACAGGCACTCAGGAGACACTAATTAGCTTTAAAAAGTTAAAAACCTCTGATATACATTAAAGTGACCAATGGTCAGTGACACACTGACCACTGGTTGTCTGCATTGCACAAGGTATACAAACACTCATGAGACACTGATTAACTGTAAAATAGTCGGAATATCTGATTTACGTCATAGTGACTGAATATCTGATTTACGTCATAGTGACCAGTGGTCAGTGACACTGACACCAGTCGTCGTGCATTGTACATTGTACAAGGTACACAGGTACTTGGGAGACTATAATTAGCTGAAAAATAGTTAAAATCTCCGATTTACGTCATAATGACCAGTAGTCAGTGGCACTGACCACAAGTAATCTACATTGTACAAGGTACACAAGCACTCGGAAACACTAATTAGCTGTAAAAATAGTTAAAATCTCCGATTTACGTCATAATGACCAGTGGTCAGTGGCACTGACCACTAGTCATCTGCATTGTACAAGCTAAGGTACACAGGTACTCAAGAGACTCTAAATAGCTGTAAAATAGTTTTTAAAAGAGGCAAACCGGGATGAAGCAACAACGGTACTTGGTCACAACGACACGTGGTCACAACGACATTTTGTCACAACTACGCTTGGTCACACACTTGGTCACATTGGCACTTGGTCACATTGGCATGTAGCCGTCTTTCTTTCCCACGCATGCACGGGCGTACTCACACACCCGAATATTGACCCGCGCATGTAAGCTAGCGCGAGAAATGTTAATACGTATCTGTTAGTGTGTGTGGGGGGGTGGGGGGGGTGTGGGGGGGGGGGGGGGGGGGGGGTAGGAGGTCCATCATCTATTGAGAAGAGTCTAGAACTACACTTTGTCAAAACCCAACTGACTGTATAATTACAGAAATGGGAGAGGGGGTGTAAATATGCAGGCTAACACATTTTTTTTAAAGGCGGGTGTGTGCGTGTTGGGAAAAGCAGAGGAAAAACCCTGAATAACCCTCTCTTGTTTGAAGGTGGGGTGGGGGTGGAGGAAGATTCCAAATAGGGGGGGGGGGGGGGGGTAAATCCAGGCTAGCCCAAACTTGCCTCCGCGGGGGTAAAAGCAGGCTAGCCCAGACTTACCCCGGGGTAAGTTCCGGAGGGGGTTAAGAATGGGCTGTTACACCGGGCTTGGAAGGGGTAGTCATGTTTCTGGCTGGCAAACTTAACTGTCCCACAGGAGTGACTTCTTGCCTTCCCTTTGTGAAGAACGATTCAGTGCATGTGACAAAGAGCGCTGCAACATTTCCATATTGCTTTGTAAATATGGGTACTGTAAATGGACGGTTAGGGGAACGCGATAACGGTGGTAAGAGCACACGTAAAGATTCTGATATCAAAGACAATATCCTTATGTCACTAATCATGTTCACTTGAAAGATACTGATTGGGGTAGTAACTAGTAAATATGAAACAAGAAAGATAACTTTTACTCCGGTATTAGACAGGGACATCCCCATGACTGCAAATCGATGCTTTTTTTTTTTTTAGAGGATGGTTCCTCCTTTGCCTGGTGTTCCTTGTGTCTGCCTTTTTACTAAACCAGTTAGTGCTACATGCAGCATTTGTTTGAAGCCATGGATAGATACTGTCCTAATACGGGCACAACTACAACTACCATTACTGCAACAAACGGCGGCAGAGTTGATGATGATGATGATGATGATGATGATGGTGGTGGTGGTGGTGGTGGTGGTGGTGGTATATATATATATATATACATATATAATAATAACAATAATAGTAATTACATTTGTTTGGCTGCTGTGCTGCTGAGGAGAGACACCAGCAGAGGCAGTCCCTTCCAGAGATGTGCATGGACCTCCATGTGCACAAAGTGTGGCAGGGACTGTCTCTCTAGGAGAGGGCTCCTCAGCCGCAGTAGACGCTGCCCCGCCGGCCAGGATACCCAGCGTGCAACTCCATAGTCTCTCAAGACTGATGGCTAGCGACAACAGTAACACTGCAGGCTTTCATTAATTGATTAATTAGAAACTGAATCTGTTGAAATTGCTTGTTTCTCATGCTCGCCTATGTATGGAGAGTATTGCTGTGCGAATTTTCATGTTTGTTTGTGACACCTGATGACGTCATATTTTCTGTGTTGTATTGTTTTAATTCAGCGTTACTTTACAACTTGCTTTGTGCTCTAGTTGTCTTTCGTCTTGGCAAATCAGTTCATTGATTTATTCACGTCATCATCATCATCATCATCATCATCATCATCATCATTATCATCATCATCATCATCATCATCATCAGTGTCTAAAGCTAACACTGATGACAATAACAAATGCTAATAATCCTAATCATCATCATGATACTTAACTACGATAATAATAATGATATTGATACTGATAATGGTGATGACGGTGATGATGATGATGATGTGTTGTTGTTGATGATCCATCCATCATGATCTGCAATTTCTACCTAACGCACTTCAATGTTAAAATGACCATTCTTTGCGATTCTAGCCGGCTGGTTCTTGAGTGTATGGAGTTTCTCGTTAAATGATGGCTCAGGATGATTCTGGCCTTGGTGTTCGTTGGCGTTGCTGTTACATTGTGCATGTGTGTGTATGTCTTTCAGCTTTTCAGCATGAGAGAACGCATTTAGAATATGAAATACCAGAATGTTTGAAAAACAAACAAGAAAACAAAACACCTGACGTCCGTTGATATCCGTTTGATATCAACTATTACAAAGAAATGTACACACATAGAAAAAAAACATACAAAGAAGGTACTGTGTGATGTGTTTGATTTAGTTTTTAAGAGTTTTGTTCGTTCTTTTTAATATTTTTCATCAAAAAGAGGGAAACGGAAAGAACGAGTGCGAGAACACAGGAACATGGAAGATGGTTGCCTTACAAAGAAAGAGAGAGAGAGAGAGAGAGAGAGAGAGAGAGAGAGAGAGAGAGAGAACGAACGAACGAAAATGTTTTATTGAGCATCGGCCACCGGCCACCATTCAAGTTGAAAGAAGGGGGTGGACTGAGGGAGGGTGGGGGGAGGGCAGGGGAGGGCGGGGGGGGGGGGGGGGGGCGGGTGAGAGGGACAAGGGGATGAGGAAAGGGGTCGGGACATGAGTCTGCACATTACAATTCGAAACAAGAAATAAATATCATATTTGAACCACAAAGAACAAGAGCATGAATAAGTATATGATAAACTCCTCGGAAACTTCCTATTCGA
>JADBJO010034468.1:10000-13414 GCA_016801955.1 Conus betulinus
TTACCACAGATATTGTCTTTGACATCAGAATCTTTACGTGTGCTCTTACCACAGTTATCGCGTTCCCCTAACCGTCCATTTACAGTACCCATATTTACAAAGCAATATGGATACGTTGCAGCGCTCTTTGTCACATGCACTGAATCGTTCTTCACAAAGGGAAGGCAAGAAGTCACTCCTGTGGGAAAGTAAAGTTTGCCAGCCAGAAACATGACTACCCATTCCAAGCCCGGATGGTCCTAAGCAGTTGGTAAAAGGGGGGAGAGTTAAGTTTTCAAAATCTGTGTTGTTCCACTGCAGGTTCAACAGATCTCCGGGTCTCTCAATTCATGTGGGGGTGGGGCTGTGCACCTGAAGGAGTCTGCCTGTCGTTTTCTTCAAACGATGGATCCTGCCCTCTCGGTCCAACCAAAGACAACGACAACGTCTTCACATGCACCTTTTTCACTATTACCAACAGCATGGACCAGAGTGGAGTCAGATCGTCATTGCGGTATGGAATTTTTACAGTTCGTTGTTTTCTTTTAAAAAGCGTTGTTTTCTTTCACCACAACTTCTTTATATTTTGGGAGACAAAGTACTCCAGAATAGCACCTGAGCACCTGAGCTTGGTGGTGATGATTGTCAGCTAGCTGTGTGGATCACAAACTATCCTTAACCCCTCTCAGCTCCAACATCTGTGAAAATCCTTGATTGCCTTGCTCTGCAGGGCCTCAGTATATCTCCCTTTCCCCAACCTGGATATCAAAGATCCGATACTGACTTTGCACGACGACTTACTGTTTCCAGCCGATCGTTCTTCTTATGTCACAGCAGTGGCTCAATGGTGGAAGAAGACATTCCTGATTGCTGGTGCAGGGAGAGATGTAAAGCAAGAAGGGACTACTTAACGATGGTCAGGTCCTGGCTGAATCCCTTTTAATTGTCTCCCCTGTTACCACTGACACGGCCGTTGCCATCGAGGGGATTACCTCCCGATTGGTTTGTTTTCCATTTCTCCACACTCCGTTTCCTCTCTCGGCCGGTTGGGCTCTTGCGGGCACTGAGTTCCTCTGACCCCTAGCGGATGGAGGTGATCACCGACAGTGGACCATACCCACCTTATTTCCGTTCCTTTGTACAGACACTGTTATATACTGTGGATTGGCGATAGCTATCCACATTCTCTGTAATGTCCAGCCGGGCTTTTCCTTTCTAGCTGTACCTCCTATATTCATATATATTTTTTTTCCTGATCACAAAACGCAAGACTTGTCAGCTTCTTCTTCTTTTTTCTTCTTCTTCTTCTTCTTCTTCTTCTTCTTCTTTTTCCTCCTCCTCCTCCTCTCCTCTTTCGTCTCCTTCTTCTCTTCTTCTTCTTCTTCTTCTTCTTCATTTGGCGATGAGGTGGTGGAAACTGTCCTAGGTGGACACTAACTGTCCATTCTCTGGTGACTGTTCGCCCGTACACCCATTTTATGAGGGTTTTTTTGTGTGTCAAACTGTAAATGTTACTCTTTTTTTTATTTTAGGGTGAGAAATCAAACGCTCCCAGCCATGAGGATGTCAATGTCAATACACCTACTTTTGTGTCATTTCTTCCTTCGGTAAAGAGGCTGTGGCAGTCTGACAAAGTCCGCCCTAACGTGTTGAAAATATTCAACTGCTCCAAACAGTCTGACTGGCCCATACAGCCCAAGTTGTGTCAATAACCAGCTAGGTCCAGAGAGTCAAATGTGTCTGAACAGCCCAACTGGTCTAAAGAACCACATGTGTCTGAACAGCCCAACTGGTCTAAAGAACCAAATGTGTCTGAACAGCCCAATTGGTCTAAAGAACCAAATGTGTCTGAACAGCCCAAATTGGTCTAGAGAACCAAATGTGTCTGAACAGCCCAACTGGTCTAAAGAACCACATGTGTCTGAACAGCCCAACTGGTCTAAAGAACCACATGTGTCTGAACAGCCCAAATTGGTCTAAAGAACCAATGTGTCTGAACAGCCCAACTGGTCTAAACAACCAATATGTCTAACAGCCCAACTGGTCTAAAGAACCAATTTGTCTGAACAGCCCAACTGGTGTCTAAAGAACCAAATTTGTCTGAACAGCCCAACTGGTCTAAAAGTACCAAATTTGTCCAAGTAGTCCATTTTGTCTCAACAGCTCAATCAGCAACCTAATTTGTCAAAATAGTTCAAACAAGTCGAATTTGTCCCCAGAAGACCAATGTGTCCAAACAGTCCAATTTGACCAAACAGGCCCATTGGCCTAAACGTCCGCATTGGTCCATATAGTCCAGAATGTCCAAATATCCGGACTGGTCCGAACAGTCCAAACAGCTTGATTTGTCCCAACGGGGTCTAAAAGCCAAATTTTGTCCAAGCAACTCAATTTGTCCAATAGCCCGATTGGTCCAAATTACCAGAGTGGTCCAAATATTTCAGTTTGTCCAAACAGTTCAACCGTCCAATGTGTCCAAACAGTCTGAACAGTCCCAGTCCAATTCGTCCCTAGCCCGACTGGTGAAAAAAGAAAAGGAAAGGAAATAAAAGAAAAAGGAAAAAAAAAAAGAAAAGAAAACAAGATCGGTAAGTCTGACTGGCCCAAACAGCCAGAATGGGCAAAAACAGCTCAGTTCTTTTTTGTTCTTCCAGTTTTCTTATAGAACGGAGAGTACTTTAGGATGGGAACGAAGAAATGCTGTCTGTCTGTGTGTCTGTTCTGTCTGTCCGTGGTCAAGATGTGCTCCGCTCGCTCCAGAAAAAAAAAAAAAACTTCTGGGCCAATCTTTCTGAAAATTTGTAGGTATGTTCATTATGGGTCACGGATGATGCCCAATATTTCGTTTTAACCAGAATAGCCGTTAATAACCACTATAACGGCCCAAAACGGTTTTTCTTCTATATGGAATATCTAGAAAATGATAAACAAAATGAATCAAAGATTTTTTGCGTCATAAGCCGAGGTGACGAAATACATTATGACGCATCTTTGATTGTGACGTCGTATTCAAGATAAACTGGGAGTATGTTTATATGCTTTGCGCCCTTTTCTTTTTTTCTATTTCTTTCCTTACATTTCAACTTCTTTAAACAGTCAGATGGATCTTAACAGCCCAATTTGTCCAAACAGCCCAATTTGTCCAAAATAGTCCAACCGGTCCAAACAGCCGAACTAGTCCGATCAGCCTGGTTTGTCAACTTAGATGAGTATGGTATTCATATATACACTGAAGGTTAAAAAGCCTTGCATTTTGTGAATCGATACAACGAATGTAATAAGATCGAACTAGATGCACTGTCTTCATCTGTCGCAGGGAATGTCTCATTCTGGGACTCTCTCACTCGGGCATTCATTCTCTGGATTCTCTGTCTGTCTCTCTGTCTGTCTCTATGTTTTCTGCCTAATCTTTTCTCGTTCTGTCTGCCTCTGTTT
>JADBJO010034469.1:0-13413 GCA_016801955.1 Conus betulinus
TATTTCGACAAAGGTTTTCCTACACTAAAGGAAAAAAAAAGCTCATAGCGTCACTGTTTGTTCCTGCTTATGTTTACATGGGTTTCTCTGTTCTTCTTTTTTTCTTTCTTTCTTTTTTCTTTCTTTCTTTCTTTCTTTGTTAGTCTGTCTTTCTATGCATTTCTTTCTTTGCTTTTCATATCAACTCCTGATCATGGCACACAGTTCAAGACGTTATCATGGTGGTGGTGGTGGTGGTGGTGTGTGTGTGTGTGTGTGTGTGGTGTGTGTGTGTGTGTGTGTGTGTGTGTGTGTGTGTGTGTGTGTGTTCGTGCGTACGCGCGCGTGCGTGCGTGCGTGCGTGCGTGCGTGCGTGCGTGCGTGCGTGCGTGCGTGCGTGTTTGTGTGTGTGTGTGTGTGTGTGTGTGTGTGTGTGTGTGTGTGTGTGTGTGTGTGTGTGTGTGTGTGTGGATCCTCATGTACTCCCATGTAATGCCAACATAGAAGAGAACGCCAATATCAAGTACAATACTTTATGTCACAATGGTTAATGTTCTTCAGAGTTTCTTTTATCATTTTTTTTTCTGTCGCAGCTTCAGTGACGCTGTTTCTTCATTTCTGCTCCCTGTCGTCTGCCACTGCCTGGCTTGTTACGCCACAGCCACGGCTCCGGCAATCGACAGGGAGCAGTCCATTTCAAGTCGTCATGAGTCACCCCACCAGAGGAGACACTGCACTGCTGTTAAGCCAGCATGGTGTATTGGCTTCCACAGAACTTTATTCAACATTATAACATTACAAATTTACCCACAAGAAAAACAAAAAACTTCTTTTTTGCGTATACCGTAGCCTAAGATACATGTACAATGCAATCACAATTTACACAGCGACTGGAAGACACAACGCTCAATTGTGTGAAAAAAAAACAACAACCAAAAAACATACATTTAGGATGCTTTTCCATGTTTGCTAATACTGACCAGAGAGTAACTGACAGAAGTAAACCAGTAGTAAAATAGGAAAAGAAAGAGAGAAGAGAGATAGAAAGGGGGAGGAGAGGGAGAGAGAGAGGAACAAATATGTAATCATAAATGAAGTGTGCATTTGACACAAAGCCAGATCGATACTGGAGAGGGTCGTACCCCACACTCCAACAGTCACAGCGAAATCTGATTCAAAATCGATCGAAACTAGAAACACATTATCTAAGGTATCAAAAATAAGTGTGTTTGCATCTGCATTGAATTAAGGATTGCCTTTCAAGAGAGTTTGAACTTTTTTTTCTTTTAATAATTCTGAGATTTAGAATGATGTAAAGTTCGGTTCACTTCATGGAAAAGGGGCATGATATGAAATAAATGTTCAGCTGTTTCTCTTTCACAACCACAAGAAAACTTAGGTCATGTCCGTAATGACTTATGAACATGTCGTTGATTGAATTTCTAATTCCAAGGAGAAGGCGACAATAGAATACCTGTTCTTTTCTATCATCGATGTAAAAGTAGAACAGGATCAAGAACAGACAGGTAATGTTTTAAATGCACTCAAGAGTTACAGGTTCTAATCTGATCCAGTAGAGAGTCCCATAGTTTGTTGTTGTTGTTGTTGTTGTTGTTGTTGTTGTTGTTATTGTTTTGCAGCAGGAATGAACGATGTCTTCAGTTTTGCGTCTTGGTACCACGCACTTTATATGTCTACGTCTGTGGCAGGAATTTCTAATGTACTTATGTACAAGATCAGCCAACTATTCAGGGCGGATACCATCCGTGATCTTCATTTTCTCGTCCCTTTTTTTTCTAATGTCACAGGAAATGAGAACAACATTAACAAAAGTTCAAACGTTACTTTAAAGTCATGTATGATTTATACTATTATTTGCATATGGAAAAGATTGCTGGGATGTCGTACGTGTGGAATTTTTGAAACCTTCTACAAACGTTGGCCCGACCAATGTACGTCAGCCTTTTGGGTCTGGGATATTCTTTATAACTAAACAGAAACAGTGTGCAGAAACACAAAGGGCACTAAAATCATAAATGGAAAAGTGTCTAATCCATTTAAAATCAGTATAAGCTGTCAACAGGACGACCCAACCTGAACTACACTTTCTGTTATGTTTTCTTCTTCTCTTCTTCTTCTTCTTCTTCTTCTTCTTTCTTCTTCTTCTTCTTCTTCTTCCTAAAAGACTGGTCCACTCAAAAACGAGTAGGTCACCAGCGCGCATGTTAAAGATGAAATAGAATGATATAAAGTGCTACTCAGCCTTTTGGTCCCTGGAGCAAAATTTGTCAACAAAGGGTCGCACACGATATTCAAAAAGTTAAAAGCAATGGCCAGGTCCAGGCCCAGATAACCATAACATATCTGGGGAAGTTAAAAAAAAAATCAGTCAATATGCAGATCTCAAGACTGTCGTATCATTTTGATTTTCTGAATGAGACTGCATTTGTGGCAATTTTGATGGCACCTAGCAGTGGGTTCCACGGCCGTACAGAACTAGGGTAAAATAATGTAAATGGCTGTCAATATTTGATGCAGGTATGGCATAAGATTGTCCAACACTCCTGGTGCTACTTTTATTCTATACTACTAGTTGTTCCATTGGGATATCAATTAGTTTAGCTCTGCCTTTGAAGTAGGTAATAAGTTTGGTAAAAGCTCTTACCTCTTCTAAGGGTTTCCATTCTAAGTTTCTGTGTAGGATTCACTCCCACCTTGTTGGAGATTACATTGACAAAGTTGTTCTCATTCCAACGAAACACGATTATGGCATTGCTTGTGTCAGTGTAGTAGTCGAAGGTGCCCCTTGGAGTTTTATTCATCTCTTGCACTGATTGCAGTGGACAGTCTTCAACCCGATTTGCACGAATGGTTCCTGTGCATGCAATGCCTTTGGAAGAGAGGTAGTCCACGAGTTTCAGTGACGTGAAGAGGTTGTCAAGCGTGAGGTGGAAAGCATATTGTCCTTGGATTTTAGATACAAGATCGATGACAACTGATCCTCCCATTCCCACAGTGGGGAAGGCCGCAACAGCTTGCCTTCCTTTCGCTCCTTGGTAGGGCTCAAATTGGACGGCGTATCCCAAGGGGGTAGCAAGGACCCACATCTTGAATCCAAATTGGATGGGTTTGCCTCTTATAAATTATTTTGAGCCATGCCGACCATAGCACGGGGACATGCTCTTATCAATGCTGAGATTCTGTTGTCTTAGAAAGTAATGAAGGGTTCTTTCATTCAGCATGGTCAGCAGTGGTCTGACTTTGGCCATCTTGTCATCAGCTTCAAGTTGGTGTTGTCACTCACATGGAGGTATCGCATGATCTCCTCGAATCTGTCTCGGCTCATGGCTGAGGTGAAGCTGTATTACGAATGTCCATGTCATTGGACCAGTACACTCTGCGTCGGGGAAGTGTGCAGTAACCAGATAGAATTAGGATGGCCAGAAAGGTGCGAACCTTTCTGAGTCAGCTTTGCGTTTTTGCCATGTTGTGGAGAGATTGCACCGTACTCTGCATTCCCCAGTTCAGAAACGTGTTCATCTGAATCCTGCACACACACACACACACACACACACACACACACACACACACACACACACACACACACACGTTTTAGATATTAAATTATAGTGTTTTATCTTTCTTTCTTGATTTCTCTCTCTCTCTCTCTCTCTCTCTCTCTCTCTCTCTTGGGGGAGGGAGGGAGGGAGGGGGGGGGGGAGGGAATAGAGGGAGGCAGGTATGTGGTAAAAAAACTTTAAAAACTGATCATGTCGTGCTCTTGGGGAGTAGACTGAGTGCTGTCACCACCGGTGATCTGTCTTCCGTCAGCATAAATGACTGTTGCTGAAGCAGATGATTGAAGTTGCCGCCCATTCAGATTGTGAATTTCAGCATCTTCATCTCCACTGTCCTCGTCTGTCAATTCATCAGTAGGTGGGGGGTCAATGTAGATATTGGCAGTTTGGAAAACAGTATCCGCTTCAAGGTTATCCAGTACTTCATTCACGTTGTATCGTCTGCAAAACAGAGATCGTTTTGATAAAGTAAGCATCCAGGAAGTCGAGCATGCACATATTTAGGTCAGTCTGACTGTGGGTTGGTGGTTGGTGCTTTACGTCTCAGCCACTTTCGCGGATCAGAGACAGCTGGTCACATTGTCACTAGCGAACCAGTTTCAGTAATGCCAGGATTCAAACCCTTGTACCTTTGGAATAAGAGTCGAACCCTCTACTGACTGAGCTATCCAGCTCTTCGATTAGTTTGACTTTATTTCATCTTAAGAGATAAGTTGAAATAAAAAAGAAACACATGATGTGTCATTTGTTTGTTTGTTTTTTTCTCCCTTGCCAGTTTATCAATCCTGTAACTAATAGCATTGACGTAACCAGAAAAAAACAACAACAACAACAAAACATCAAAATTATAACATATCATGAAACGAAATAACAACGTAACACAAATATGTCAGCAATGTTAGAATTTAGACTGATTTGAAACACAAAAAACTGTCACTAGCATGAAATGGAAAACCTGTACCACTCGTGCCTAGTGTCCCATATAGTGGAACGCCTATAAAACGCAACAAAATTTACCTATTATAAACAATAAGCTTTTATCATCGCACATGGTTTTAGTTTATATCCTATGTATCACATTTACTTCAATAATATCATTAAAAGTGTGTTTAACAAAAAAGATATTGACTTACCTTCTGCTTTGATCCATCTTGACTGTTTTCAACCATGTGGTTCATTACAGATGGCCGACAACCGGAAAAACATTCCAAGGGAGATAGCGCTTATTTATATCAGAATTATAGAAGGTGCTTCCCTGTAACTAATAATCACAATTTAGTTGCCTTATCTTTAACATTAAGCCATAAAGGGCAAATAACTATAGCGTCCCACTATAGGGACGCTAGGCATAAATGGGGTTTTAAAATAGGTTTAAAATGAAGGATTAAAAAACCTACAAATTTGTTTCAAGCTAAAGAGCTCTCCCCAGGGTACAAACTGGGCGCGCCACCGGTGTTATATAGTATGTTGTGTGGGCGTGTGAGCATAACTTTGATTAAAATGTAAATGGTAAAACCTACAGCGCTGTTTCTTGCTGGTGCAGTCGTCAGGGTATGGGGGGTCGGTGTTGTCGGTGTTTTTTTTTTTATACGTGTTCGCTGTCTGCCATCACGTGCGGTCAGTGTTTTTCATGTGTTTTTTTTTCATTTCTGCTCGCTGATAGGAACTTCCATTTGTGTCTGCAATTGTTAACCATTTCTATCCTAGTGTTTAGGGTTGCTAATTTTGGTTTGCATAGGATCATATATTTTTCTGTCAGGCCTAAATTACATCTTTTTGAAATGTTATTATATGATGCAGCTCTTTTTAAGGTTTTCCAGGATATGTTGTAGTCTCTTTTTTTTTATCTTTTGAGTTTTCAAATATATTTACTCAGTTCTGTTTGATTTTTGTATCTTTCTTAGTTAAATGACTGTTTATGATTTGCATATCTAGTTTTAAATTGGTTTTCAGTGATACCTTCTCAGGTTTTACAGGGGCTCGATATACAATATTGCTGTGGAGGCATTTATTTTTTAGAGGGCACTGTTGTTTCTTGGTACAGTTGCAAGATTTCCTTTCTTCACCCTCGTTTGTCTCTGCACTGCTTTTCGTTTTGTTGGTTGAATCAATGATGTTTTTGAGATTCGGCATACATGAGTATGATATTTGATGTTGTGCCTGTTAAATATCTTAAACAGCTTGTGCTCTTTGGGAAAGAAGATGTCAGAATGTTAAAGAATTCTTTCCAACGTTTGTTTTAACTCTTCCATCGTATGGGGGGTTGTACCATATGATTTTCCTTTTCCTGTTCTTCTTGTGTCTGCTCATATCATTTCCAGAGAAAGTACATTTGTGACCCGCTGCCCTAAAAGTTAAGACATACATATTTATAGTTACAAACGTGACACTGGAAATCAAAATTACTACTTACAAACAATAAAACATGCGTGTAACACCAAATGGGAATTTCAATCTTTCTCCTTTTGGTAGTGCAAATAAAGTACACACTCAGCCACTCTTGATTATATATACATAAATGTGTGCACGTATGAGAGAGAGAGAGAGAGAGAGAGAGAGAGAGAGAGAGAGAGAGAGAGAGAGAGAGAGGTGATTTATCATTAAAAATAATTAAGATGAGACATATTCCAGACATTTCTTCCTCACTGTTCCAGGACATGCACACATAAAAACAAACACACCCACACTCCAGCATCTATACTTTCCCGCTGCACACGGACATACACACCCGCGCACATGCTTGTGTCACAGGTGATCCATCGCCTCTTCTTATATTTTGTATACATATTTATAATATCATATATATATATATATATATATATATATATATATATATATATATATATATATATATATATGTGTGTGTGTGTGTCCGTATGTATGTGTATATGCATGTGAGTGCGTTCGTGCGTGCGCGCATATGTGTGTGCGTGTGCGTGTGTGTGTGTGTGTGTGTGTGTGTGTGTGTGTGTGTGTTTGCTCTCATGTGTGTGTGTGTGTGTGTGTGTGTGTGTGTATGCGTGTATGTGTGTCCTTATGTTTGTATGTATGCATATGAATGCGTTCGTGCGCGCGCGCACCTTTGTGTGTGTATGTGTGTGTGTGCGCGCACGCGCGCGCGTGCTTTCAAAAGCACTTGCTTAAGATAATTCCATCTGCAAAGAAAACACTTTTTATCTGAGTACTTATTAGATGTTTGCAACAGAGTTCTCATGTGCGTATGTCGTAATTGACTTGTGTATATGCTGTAATCAACTTATGTTGTGACTCTCACCCGAATTCTCAATTTTGAGAAATAGTGTAATCGTATTTCTGTTTGATGCCTTTCATCCTAGTTTTTGATCACATTTCAAGAAAAAAATGAGTGAATGTGTCAATGTCACTATCGGCATACATGGTGGGTTTTTTTGTTGTTTTGTTTCGTTTTGTTCTTGCACATGTTCTCGAGTTTCCTTTTTGTTCCGCTTAGGGCAATGTTTTAGAGTTTGACCCAAACCAATTGTTAACTGTTCATGTTGTTTATACTTGTTCTTGTTTGCTTGTTTCAGAAAAGCCAGTGAGTGAGCTGTCAGAGGTGATGAGGCAGAGTAGAGAAACAGAAAACTTGCGCCAGCTTTCTGTCTACCTCAACAATAAAGCGCCTTGATTCCAGGCTGAAAGCCAACTGTATGGAGAGGGTGGAGGTGCCTGCGGACAGGAACTGCTTTTTTCGTGCAGCTTCACTGCACCTGAACGAGGATGCAGAAGACCTCAGACAAAACCTCTGCACTTTCATGATGGAAAATGTTGAGGATTACATCCAATTTCTCAATACCGATCCCGGCCTCAGTTCCGTCGAGAAGCTTCATTTTGTCCGGGCCAAGATTGACAAGATCCGACGACCTGGACAGTTTAATTCTGAGGTCAACGACATCCTGCCCTTGGTGTTGGCTGAATACGCACAGAAAAGAATAAAAGTCTTCACCAGCAGGAGCAAGCAGACCGTGGTCAACATACAACCCAGAGCAAACCGTCCATGCAGTGTTTTTCAACCTATATATCTTGCTCTGCTTGCTCCACCATTGCAAGTGGGAATCCCAGAACACTATGATGGGGCTTTTGCTGTCAAACAGAAAATTTTTACTCCATGTTTAATCCTGGATGGCCTTCATCAGCAACATCAACACTTCAACCATCTCAGCCACCCCAACCACTGTCTTTGTCATCGCACCAACCACCCTCGCCATCACAAACATCGACTCGAGACCCTAGACAACGGTCTCACCCACCACAGCCTACATCTATGTCTCTGCCACCATCACCACAGCAACAGCAAGTGTCAGCATCACCCCAACCATCATTTCCTATGGAATCGCCATGCCCGCAGTCACCATCAGCCCCATCATCATCAGTAGAGCAACAGTCTTTCAACATCCTCCCCCCATCATCTTTAATACCTCTACCATCTTCACCACTCCAAACACCCATACGGTGTCAGTGCCCAACGTCAACGGATCCATTCACCATGTCGACATCGACAAGAACATCTTCCTATACAACACCACCGAAAAAGACACCTCCCAGGAAACGCAGGGCGGATCCAACAAAGTGGAAAAGGAATGTGAGAAAGCAGCTGAAATTAGAAGGCAAAGAATACATCTCCAGCAGAGGAAAGACAGTGCAAGCTAAAGAAGTGCGAGCAGTCAACTGCAGCTGTAAGCTCCAGTGCCAATCAAAAGTCACTGACACAGAGCGCCAGGCACTGTTGGACATGTTTTTACAGCTTAGGTTCTCCAGAAAGACAGAGAGATTTTGTGTGTAGGCATGTTGAACACAAAAAGTGACTCTCACTACCTTGACCAGAACAAAGAGCCCTGTCAAGAAAAAACAGGCAAAGAGCCAGAAAGTTTTTCCTTCCTGCTGATGGAAACAAAGTTCAAGTCTGCAAGCGTTTTTTTCCAAGGTACACTTGACATAGGCCATGGTTACATTAACACTACCATGAACAATACTGAAAATGGCATGTACACTGGGCAGGAAAAGAGAGGGCAAACATACACCTTCAAACAGACTTCAAGGAGTCTAGAACTAGGGTAAGAAGACACATTGAAAGTTTTCCTGCAGTTGAGTCGCATTACTGCAGACAGAGGAGTAAAAGAAGTTTCTTGATAGCACCCTTAATGTTAATATAATGTATGGTTTCTATTGTGATTCTTGTGACGCTGACGGGGTTAAACCAGTTTCCTGCAGTTTATACAGGGACATTTCCAATACAGAGTATAATCTTGATTTTCATAAACCTAAAAAAGACTTGTGCCTTGTGTGTGCCACATACCTTGAGGAAAAGCGTTGTGGGGAAGTAACAGCAGAAAGAGAAACAGAGTATCAAGAACACATTAAAAAAAATTGAAGCTAGAGAAGAAAAATCCAAAGATAAGGAATTATCCAGACAGAGTGATGATTTCCACTGTGTGACATTTGATTTGGAAGCTGTTTTAGCCACACCTTGCTCAACTGTAAGTCAGGTGCACTATAAGCGAAAACTTGCCGTCTACAACCTTACTGTCTATTCTCTAGGAGACAGAGAGGCAACATGCTATGTGTGGGATGAGACAGATGGAAAGAAAGGCTCGTGCGAGATTGGAACCTGTCTTATCAGATACATTAACTCGTTACCCAAGGATGTCAAACATGTCATTCTGTATTCAGACACTTGTGGTGGTCAGAATCGTAATAAGTTTGTCGCATCAGCTTTGCATTATGTGGTTAAGCATTTTGACAACATAGAAGTCATTGATCAGAAGTTTCACGTTAGTGGACATTCCCATATGGAATGTGACTCTGTCCATTCAGCCATAGAGAAGGCCAAGAAAAAGTTACAGATTTTCATCCCAGAAATGCGGTATCCTGTGATCAAGACGCAAGATCATCATTGAACCCATACACTCTGGATGTGTTGGAACATGGCGATTTCTTTGACTTAAAGCAGGTGGCATCTTCAACACTGAGAAATACAAAAGTAGATACAGAAGGAAAGCAGGTAAACTGGCTCAAAATTGTGTGGATTAGGTATGTGAAATCTGAAGAGGATACAATATTTTTCAAATATAGCATGTCAGAGGATTTCAAACAGCTAAAGATCAAAGGGAACAGCAGGCGAAAGAAAACAACTGTTAGCAGTCAAGGATTACCAAAGCGTTATGACACTCGCCAAAGAATCTCAGAAGCAAAGAAGCGTGACCTGCTGGACTTGTGTGACATGGGCATTGTGCCTAAGAAACATCATCACTATTATCACAATATCCCAAGCAGCTGCTCTGTTTCAGTCAGGCTGCCTGAACCAGACAGAACAGAGAGCACAGACACTGATGATGAGGGACTTGCTTCTTTTTTTTTTTTCTTTAAACTTTTGTATTTCTCAAAGTCGCAGATACCTCCTGTTTCCTCTTCCAGTGTGAAATGAATGTATATAGAAAACCCTGATTTTTTTTTCCTGATGTGAAAGGAATGCCATCATTAAAGTTATTCCTTTCATAATTCATATATCATCATGTTTACTTTTTTTCCAAGTGACACTGTCAGTATAGCCTGAACATGAACAAATTTAACCAGCTGATTCAGTAGAATACTCTGACAAAATATTCATTGTAAACATTGTCATACACCGTGGACTGTGTAAGCGACTCACAGTATTAAAGATAACATTAAGCTGCACCTTCATCTGAACTGTGAACCCGCCATTCCTGTGGATAGGGGTGAAGATTTCCCTGTGAAAGTTCTGATTTGTACACCAAGTGTCATACGCTTTAAACCAATTCCCTGACTAAGACATTAAACCTTAATATTTTGAAAAAAAGTGTAAATTGGCTGTGCACAGTGATAGCTGCAAGGAAAGACTGTTTCCCTGATCTATATAAACATTTATGGAAACGTTGAATGGTGGTGCGACAATAAGGTGAGAAAGTGGGCATTGTGAAAGTTCGGTCTTTCTGGGTCACCGTGAATGGAGAAAACAACTATTAAAGGTGAGATGATTTCCTGTATCTCTGGATGTGTCCTTGTACTTTTATCGGAATGAATGAGTGACTTGCTGAGCTTCAGTCTTTTTCCACTTTTTTCTCTCTTGAAAAACAGACAAAAATCTACAAAAATAAACAAATACACAAACAAACAAAATTAAAAAAACCCGATCACATTAGCAAACTATTGTTCACTGTTAAACTATTTTTCAGTCAAAATAGCAAAGAACTGTGACAAAGTAATCACATGGATCACAACATAACTGACTAACGATGCACACATCTCTATGGCACACCTGGGTAAACGAAGCATGCTCAACTGTAGCCCAAACTTTGAGGCAGGAAGTTTGTTTACATTCACGCCACAGCAGGGTTAGGGAGTGGTAGTCCGCTGTTCCTCAAACCAGCAAACCCAGATGTCAAGTAGAGTGTGTGCCAGTACCGTTTACAAGAATGGAATCCAGATGTGGCTTGCGCTGCTGTGGAGGACGGTCAGATAAAGAGCACGCTACAGCAGGCTTACCACTGGTAGTCTGGTTTGCTCCAAATTATGAGGAGCCCCAGCGAGACATTTTTCAAGCAAGGAATGACTATCTTTTGTAAATGTGTGTTTTTTATGTTCTATTGAATACTGTTTGATGCCGCTAATAGCACTTATACATTACAACTGGAACTTGATCCATTGCGAGTTTTGTCACTATAGAAGTACTCGTGTGATTTCTGCCATTGTTTAAAAACTTCAAGTGGGCATTTCTCAAATCCGCCATTTTGGAGATGAACTGGTGTGCCTCTGAAGTAGCGTATTATAAAAATTTATATTTTCTAAATATATTTCTGTATCAAGCTTTTATTACCTTAACCTTCACCATCGTTGTTAGCAGTACCATTCAGTAATAATATTGCTAGTATTGATACTACCACCACCACTAGCATTGACATCACCATCGCCTTCGCCTCTGGGACTGTTGCCACGGCAACCCTGCTGTTTAAGAATCCTCTAACCCACTCTCCTTTCTTTCATACCCATACTTATTGACACCAAGATTTGTAGTAATCTTGTCTTTTTTTATTTTTTTTTTTTTTTTTTTTTAAATATTTTGACCATTATCAGTATTCCTATCAGTAATTTATTATCATCATTACGACTTCGACTCACACATTATTTCCCTTCCAACAGCCTCGTTCTCATTCAACGCCTTCTTCCTTGCGCTCAACTCTGAAGCGATCTGAAGCGATCAAAAACTAAGTGCATTTTCGTTATTTTATTCGTTTTTGTTTCACCTGAAGAAGACAAAGGTTTCCTACACTAAAGAAAAAAAAAAGTTTCACAGCGTCACTGTTTGTTCCTGCTTATGTGTACATGGGTTTCTCTCTGTTCTTCTTTCTTTCTTTCTTTCTTTCTTTCTTTCTCTTCTTTCTTTCTTTTCTTTCTTTCTTTCTTTCTTTCTTTCTTTCTTTCTGTTAGTCTGTCTTTCTGTGCATTTCTTTCCTTGCTGTTCATATCAACTCCTGATCATGGCACACAGTTTAAGACGTTATTGTGTGTGTGTGTGTGTGTGTGTGTGTGTGTGTGTGTGTGTGTGTTCGTACGTACGCGTGCGCGCGTGCGTGCGTGCGTGCGCGCGCGTGTGCGTGCATGCATGCGAGCGTCCGTGCGCGCGCGTGTGTGTGTGTGTGTGTGTGTGTGTGTGTGTGTGTGCTGTGTGTGTGTGTGTGGATCCCCATGTACTCTAATGCCAACATAGAAGAGAACGCCAATATCAAGTACAATACTTTATGTCACAATAATTAATGTTCTTCAGGAGTTTCTGTTATCGTCTTTTTTTTCTGTCGCAGCTTCAGTGACGCTGTTTCTTCATTTCTGCTCCCTGTCCTCCACCACTGCCTGGCTTGTTACGCCACAGCCCCGGCTCCGGCAATCGACAGGGAGCAGTCCATTTCAAGTCGTCGTGAGGCACCTCACCAGAGGAGACACTGCACTGCTGTTAAGCCAGCCTGGTGTATTGACATCCACAGAACTTTATTCAACATTATAACATTACAAATGTATCCACCAGAGAAACAACAAAACTTCTTTTTTGCGTATACCGTACCCCAAGATAAATATACAATACAATCACAGTTTACACAGCGACTGGAAGACACAACGCAAAATTCTGTGGAAAAAAACAAAATACTTTTAGGATGCTTTTCCATGTTTGCTAATACTGACCAAGAGAGTAACTGAGAGAAGTAAACCAGTAATAAAATAGGAAAAGAAAGAGAGAAGAGAGATAGAAAGGGGGAGAGGAGAGGGAGAGAGAGAGGAACAAATATGTAATTATAAATGAAGTGTGCATTTGACACAAAGCTAGATCAATACTGGAGAGGGTCGTACCCCACACTTCAACAGTCACAACGAAATCTGATTCAAAATCGATCGGAACTGGAAACACATTATCTAAGGTATCAAAATTAAGTGTGTTTGCATCTGCATTGAATTAAATATTGCCTTTCAAGAGAGTTGAATTTTTTTTTCTTTTAATGATTCTGAGATTTAGAATGATGTAAAGTTCGGTTTCACTTCATTGAAAAGGGGCATGATATGAAGTAAATGTTCAGCTGTTTCTCTTTCACACAACCACAAGAACAACATGTCCGTGATGACTTATGAACACATCATTAATTGAATTTCTAAACCCAAGGAGAAGGCAACATGCTTAAATGCACTCAAGGTGTTAGAGGTTCTAATCTGATCCAGGTAGAGAGTCCCATAGTTTTTGTTGTTGTGTTGTTGTTGTTGTTTGTTTGGCAGCAGGAATGAAGATGGTCTCAGTTTTGCGTCTTGGTATCACGTACGTTATATGTCTACGCCTGTG
>JADBJO010034470.1:0-13412 GCA_016801955.1 Conus betulinus
TGAACATCACCTGGCAGGACAAGGTCCCCAACAACACTGTCCTGGAAAGAGCCGGATGCACCAGCATGTACACGCTGCTGAAACAACACACCTCATTGTACTACCAGAACAAAAAACACATGAATATGGACAGCGGAAATGGTCGTTTCCAGGCTGGATTTTAGGCGGGAATCGAGGTCAGAACCAACGGCGTGCCAAGAAGCTGAAATCACTTCCACACATCCTGCTTCAGAAGATTGTTTAAACATAAAATGGCAGGACAAAACCCCAGACACAGGTACTCAACCAAGCATGCTGCCGAGCATCCACACCATCCTGATGCTGTCTCAGCTTCGATGGGCAGGTCATGTAGCTTGCATGCCAGACCACCGGCTACCCAAGAACTCTTCTACGGTGAGCTGCAACAAGAAAAGCGTTCCCATGGAGGTCAGAAGAAAACGCTTTAAACCGCACATTCCGTGCACGCATTGGCTTGATCAGCCACCTGCGTATCCACAAATCATCTCACGACCCTAAGCTGACAGACGGACAAACACAAGGCGGGAATCGGGGTCAGAACCTTTAATTGTGAACCGGGTGCTGTACCAGTGAGTCAGCCAGTCACCTCTTTGTCTTTTCCGAGTTAATGCTTCACTCCTGAAGGCATATTGATTGACATTGGGTTGACAAGCGGTTTCTGACTTCGATCCGGTGAGCATGGCTATGTGCATGTTTGATGTCCATTTTTTGTAACGTCTCAAGGACACACATTTGTTTACTGATCTACTGATTTGTATTGTTTTGTGTGTTAAGTAAGCGCTACTTTGCACCTTGTTTTTTATTGTTTGTTTATTTGTATTTCAGTTTGTAGGAAATGTAGTCACATGAGTTAAGAGACCCGCTTCAATCCCCCAGCGTCCCATCTAGCCCCCCCCCCCCCCCCCCCACACACACACACACACGCACGCACACACACACACTCCTCCTCTTTAAAAAAAAGCGCTGGCATGCTGACGATTCATCTGGAATACTCCACCGTGCAGAAATGTGTCCTTGAATGCGTCTGGTTCGTAGTACGTTAACCCTTTCCACACCATCCGTTGTGAATTCTCAGCATTGGGTCAACGTCAGTTGATGTGACAGTTTGTCGCTTCTTTAAGATGCCTTTGACCTCATCAGTTCTGGAGCCATTCTCTTCCTTCTTTTAAACAGGACTAAGCGAAGTGAATATTGTATGACGCCTGCCATATGTTTTTCACACAGGACTGACAGTTTGACAGCAGAGGGGCTGGAGTTGGTGCAGGAATACAGCTCGTCATCCCAACATTGTGGTGTGACGGCCACAGTGTCGCTCAAAGGGTTAATGTTATCACTCCTCTGTCTCTCTTAATGCATCGTCGCTCTGGTGGTTACATGGTGGTATCAGGCAGCTCCCCTTCCCTTCTTAACCCTAGATAGTCATCAACCTCTGCTGTATTGCTTGAGGCAGGTGCGGATGCTGTGTCTGTATGTCACGTACAAGCTTTTTTCTGTCCAGCCGTGACTCATCGTAACTGACTTGGGTCTGGTTCGATAAGTCAACGATCCAGACTGTCGTCTGAATTGAAAAATAAAAAGAAGGAACAGAGAGAAAAAAAATTCGCACATCATATAATAGCGGACGAGGGCTATCTTTCGGATAAGAAAATAAACCGAGATCCCATGAACAATATGCAGTTAGAGCACAGTAAAGAACTCATTGCAACAGGGAAGCTACCCTTTGCGAAACATACAGTTCTTTTTACATTAGTTCACGCTGAGAGAGAAACAGGCACACAGACAGACAGAAACAGAATAAAAGATACGAAGATGGCACTGAACGATTGTGACATATTTTTCCCGAATGAAAGCATCCTGAACAGACCTGTTTTTTGAAAAAAAATAAATTCAGGAAAGACGACGCATGTCTTTCAATTGCAAGGGAGTTACCTTTTTTTTTAGTTTATGGGCGAAACACACAGATCTAGAGCGTCAAAAATGTCATTGGAAGCGTACGGCGGGATAACGATCAGGACTGTCCGTATGACAGGTGTACTGTTTCATAACCGTATTTGGGCACTTTCTCTCTCTCTCTCTCTGTTTGAACCGTTAAACTGACTGATAGGGCAAAATTGCCTAGGGCATGTCCCATGAAAACGGCGAGGTCACTTTGCTGAACGCGAGCTTCAACACAGATTACCTCCCTTCCAGATTTCCTACCTTTGTCTATTTCACATAGAGAGAAACTTGGTGTATGACTATAAAACATGACACAAGTTGATACCGGATATTGCAAGTTTGTTGAAAATATTCATTATTCATAAATAGTTGACGGAGTGTTCGAGGTTCTTTTAAAGAAAATAACAACACGAAAGTTACCAAATGAGCACACATGGTAATACCAAAGAACATCTCAGGGAAAAGAAGCTACGTCATAAAAAAAGTCTTTACTTCCATCACTACAACATCTTTCTTCCAGCGCTTCACCATCTACCCCCCCCCCCCCCCCCCAGCCCCACTCACCATGCCTCCTCCCAGACACAAATATCCGAGAAAAAAAAATCATGTCGTCAAAAATAGAAATGAACAGAAAAGAGAACGACAGCACCTCATGAAAGTAGAATGACAGAAAGCTCATATATGGTACATGCGTTGAAGTTTCAGTTTGTTCTGCTAAGGAGGAGTCATTATGTGCATAGTCCATATACGCTGCACAACATCTGCCGAATAATAAGACCACAATGCCGAGAGCGAATAACTGGACCAGAAAAAAAAGTGTTAAAAAGTTCCTCTAGCTTGTTTTGGTCGTAACATCAGCAAACTGTAAGAGGGTCACTGTGTCTAGGGTATGGCACGATGGAGGGTGGAGTCTATCCCTCCTTCCCTATCCGCCTTCCCCCGCCTTTAACTTTCTCTGAACTGAGTCAGGTACCCATTTACCACTAGGTGGACAGAAAAGGGTTAAAAAATCCAATTAAAAAATAAAAACAAAAAGAAAATCGACTTCACGAGTGGTTCAAAGTCGCGACTGTCAGCTCGGCTGGCAAACACTGTAATCATTTAGATAAACAGGTAATTACAATAAATATAGACCAGGGTGGTAAACACGTTTCCTGGAGCAGACTTTGTAGAAGCCCGACCTACACGTCAACCCAGTGGTCAGCCCAAATCAACAGTTGTATTGGTCTGCATCACTGCTATAGTTGTGTGTGTGTGTGTGTGTGCGTGTGTGTGTGTGTGTGTGTGTGTGTGTGTGTGTGTGTGTGTGTGTGTGTGTGTGTGTGTGTGTGTGTGTGGCTCATTATTTTGGTATGGTTTCTGTTCGTGTATACGCTTGGTTGCCAGTACCGGAGTCTACAGAGTGTTTTAGTATCCTGTATCTCGCATAACAGTCACTTCATGGATTATCCTCAACTTGATAAGATGACTTTCGACATTTCGTCTGCATTTTGTAAGCCGACATTTTTGTCTAGGCATATTTGGTCAACGGACGTTGCGTATATACACGTTTTGTCTACGGACGTTTCGTTTACGGACGTTTTGTCTACATACGTTTTCCTTTAAAGACGTTCTGTCAACGGACGTTTCGTGTACAGACCTTCTGTCTGCGGACGTTTCGTTTAATAATAATAATAATATACAATACTTACATAGCGCATTTCTTGTTATACAACTCAATGCGCTTACATCCACCATTTGCACTTATTCATACAATATTCATGCACACAGCAAAAAGAAAATACACAATGGCAAACGCACCTACATGCATAAACTGTCTCACTGGACTAGTTGTGGAGGAATTTTAGGAGAGACCTAGTCATCTACAGAAGAGAATACGCTTTTTTGAAGAGTAAGTTTTGAGCTCAGATTTAAAAGAAGAAAGAGTAGGCTGAATACGAAGGTCTTCAGGGAGGGAGTTCCAAATAGAAGGTGCTCTAAAACTGAAGGCTCTTTCGCCAACAGATTTCAGAGAACGCTTTGGGATTTTCAAAAGTTTTTGTGAAGAAGAGCGAAGGGTACGAGAGCTTTGGTAAGTGCAGAGAGAAGAAGAGAGATAGTGAGGAAGAGATTCATTGAAGTGGCGGAAAGCAAGAACTGCCAGTTTAAATTGCCACCGATACTGTATGGGAAGCCAGTGCAGTTCCATCAGCATGGGAGTGATGTGCTCATACCTCCTCCTCTTCAAAACAAGTCGTGCAGCGCTATTTTGGACTCTCTGCAGCCGAGCAATCTGTTCTGCGGGAAGCCCAGCATAAACAGAGTTGCAGTAGTCCAGTCTTGACATCACCGTGGCACAGACTAGCCTGACAGCTACTTCCCTGGATATAAAGCGTCGGATGGAAGCAATACGTCTCAGCTCTAAAAAGATGAGCGACAGAGACTACAGATATTTGATTCTGCATGGTCAGACACTGATCAATGGTAACACCAAGGTATTTGACAGAGTGATTGAAAGGCAATTCAGTGCCATCAACAACCATTGACTCTGACTCAACGAGTTTGAGGCAGGAGGAGGTTCCAACGGGCATGACTTCAGTCTTTTCACAATTTATTTAAGCTTATTACTTGTCATCCATTCCTGCACACTGCTGATACACCGAGACACCCCAGATTGAACAGAAACAAACTCATCAGGTGTGCCACTCTTAGAAAGCTCTGTGTCATCAGCATACTTTGTGAAAATCACAATCATGGTCCAAGATAACATCCGACAAGGGCTGTGAGTACAATGTAAACAACACTGGGCCCAATACTGACCCCTGAGGTACTCCATATAAAAGAGGTGACGAGTAGACCTTACACCACCCACAACCACCACCTGCGACCTATCTCTGATGTATGATTCGAACCACTGGAGAACTATCCCATCAACACCAAAAGTGACCCTAAGCCTTTCAAGTAAAGTAGTGTGATCTAGCGTATCAAAGGCAGCACTCAGATCAAGCAAGGCTATGAGAGAAACAAGTTTCCTGTCGGATTTGCACAGTAAACAGTCGAGTACGCTCAAAACAGCAGTCTCAGTGCTATGATTCTTCCTATAAGCAGACTGACAGGCCTCAAGAAGACCATGGTCTGAAAGATGAGTCTGAAGCTGCTTCAGCACAACTCTTTCAAGGATTTTTGAGAGGAATGGGAGGTTGGACACGGTCTATAGTTCTTTAACTTATTAAGGTCTAGTCCTGGCTTTTTCAAGAGAGGGGTAACGATTGCCTGCTTAAACTGAGGAGGCACTATGCCTGACGAGAGAGATTTGTTTACAATGTTTGTAATCACGGGAATCAAATGAGAGGCACACCGTTTAAGGAGGGAAGTAGGGGATGGGGTCAAGGACACAACTTTTGCTGGAAGATTCACTTATGAGATCGGCGATCAGTTTTTCATCCACTGGACTAAAAGTACAAAAAGGTGGTCCACAGTATTTATCGTAAAGGATTGGTTGGGAAGATTTGCATCAAGATTGTCACGGATGGTTTTGATTTTATCAACAAAGAATTTGCTAAATTGTTGAGAGATTTGAGAAGAAGGAATGTTCGTGGGCAAACTTATTTCTTTTGTTTGCCAAGTAGTTCACTTGAAAGAGAAAACAACTGCTTTGATGAAGAAGAACAGAGTCAATTTTATCACGGTAGTATGACTCTCTGGCATCCTGGAGGCAGTCCCCTGCCTCACACCTGTTCGCTGCAAAGATCTGGCGGTGGGATGGTCAATCGGCTCTTTCTCCAGCGTCTCTCGCTGCGCCGGCGTTGACGTCGAGCAGCTCTCACGTCCTCAGAGAGCCAAGGAGCTGAGGGACGGTCAGTAACACACCTAGTCACTGCAGGCGCGTGTCGGTCCAGGATTTCCCTAAGGCCATCGTTAAGCACTTCAACTAATTGTGTGACATCTGCATTGCTTTGCTGTTTATGCGTGCCCTGAACAAAACTCTTGACCTCTTGGTCAAAAACAGCCACATACAATGCTTTCATGTTCCTTGACGTAACAAGTCTTTTCCGAGGAGGGGGTGTGGAGATCTTCAAACTACACACAACAACATAATGGTCTGAAAGACCAGCAAAGTCACGAACTTCATCCACAGACGTTTAGTCTGCGGACGTTTTGTATACAGACGTTTTTGTCTGCGGACATTTTGTATACAGACGTTCTGTCTACGGACTTTTTGTATCGGATGTTTTTGTCAACGGACGTTTTGTATACAAATGTTCATGTACAGACGTTTTGTTTACGGATGTTCGTGTACAGACGTTTAGTCACGTGCATTCTGTCTGTCTACGTTTTCTTTTGTGACATGTCCTTTACATGGCAGCTGGTGGTCCCTCGTTCTGTCTTTGTTTCAATAAATGATGATGTTTTATTCATCGTGTTCAATAACAACTGTAATACTGACAGTGATTTTGCTGACGATGATGACGATGCTAATGATGATGATGTGATGATGATAGACACATGATACTAATGACGATGAAAGTGACGATAGCCACAACAGAGAGAGAGAGAGAGAGAGAGAGAGAGAGAGACAGACAGACAGACAGACAGACAGACAGATAGACAGATAGACAGACAGATAGATAGAAAACACAGACACAAACAGAGAGAGAGAGAGAGAGAGAGAGAGAGAGAGAGAGGATGGCAGAGACAATTCCAACAACGAAAGTGACGATAATGATGACAACAATGACGATTACGACAGAAAACCTATCAACACCAAGACGATGATAATAATGCTGACACAGGAATGGCGCGCGCTTGGGACATATATATGCAAAATCTTTGGACCGATAAATGATCAAATGTTCGGTTATAGCTCTTGCATCGATATCCCTTAATGAAGCGTCGTTTGGTCGAGAAGCAATGACACACGTTAGCTTAGGCCTTTGTAAGCTAGGTATAATGTTCTATTGATGATGATGTGATGATGATGATGATGATGATGATGATGATGATGATGATGATGATGATGATGACGACGACGACGACGATGATGATAATAACGACGACGACGACGACAATTACAACGACGACGACGACGACGACGATGATTATGATGATGAGGAGGAGGAGGAGGAGGACGAGGACGAGGAGGAGGAGGAGGAGGAGGAGGAGGAGGAGGAGGAGGAGGAAGACGATAATGATGATGATGATGATGATGATGATGATGATGATGATGATGATGATGATGGCGACAACACCGAGAATACAATGATTATAATTATGACAATGTCGACGATAATGGTGATGAAGATGATGATTATGACAATGACAACGACAACGACGACGGCGTTGATGATGATGATGATGATGATGATGATGATGATGATGATGATGATGATGATGACGATGGCGATAATGATGATGATGATGATGATGATGATGATGAGGAGGAGGAGGAGGAGGAGGAGGAGGATTGTTCATACGTTTTCAAAAGTCTGCTCCTGTAACGGCAGTTGGGACGAACAACGGGAAGGGGATTGGAGGAGGGGGGGGGGGGGGGGGGGGGGGAGGAAGAGGGGAGCGAGGAAGGAAGAAAGGGAGGCAGACAAAACAATCGTCTCTTTACTCTTGGTCCTCTTGGGAGGGGAGAAGGAAGGGAAGGCCTGGGAGGCAGAGTAAATAATCCCTCATCACGGTCCTGTTTGAGAGTCTGACTGAAACTATTGCTGTTAGAGTCACTGCCCTTGGTTTTTATTTACACTTTAAACTGCCACTCCTCTCCCTTCACTCCCCCCCCCCCCCCCCCCCCCCCCCGAAAAAAAAGAATCAAAGTACAAAAGCTGAAACAAGTACAAACGCGACTTAAAACAAAGAAATGACAAACTATACAACTTCAAGTGAGATGAAACACGGGATTCATGAAAACAGGCCACAGATTTTGCGCAGGCAGATAACTAGGGGCCACACCAGGTTTTTGTTTAAAGCCCCTATAATACTTTCACATTACCACGATGGACACCCCCCTCTTTTTTTTTTTTTTTTTTTTTTTTTTTTTTTGTTTGCCTGGCCAACTTTCATCATGAAAGTGAAGTCAAACAATTGTCTTAAATGGCCTTCAGTCTGATCCTAACCACCCCCTTCCAAACGGACCCCGTCCACCTTACTTACACCATCCCCAACCATAAATAATGTTGGATTCTGGAAGCCCCTAGAACAGAGCCGCCAGGAGACTGGTTAGAACTTCCGCTGAGACTGGGTAGAACTTCCGCTGAGACTGGTTAGAACATCCGCTGACTCTGGTTAGAACATCGGTTGAGACAGGTTAGAACTTCCGCTGAGACTGGTTAGAACATCTGCTGAGACTGGTTAGAACTTCCGCTGAGACAGATTAGAACATCCGCTGAGACAGGTTAGAAACATCCGCTGAGACTGGTTAGAACTTCCGCTGAGACTGGTTAGAACTTCCGCTGAGACAGGTTAGAACATCCGCTGAGACTGGTTAGAACTTCCGCTGAGGACTGGTTTAGAACTTCCCTGAGACTGGTTAGAACTTCCGCTGAGACTGGTTAGAACTTCCGCTGAGACTGGTTAGAACTTCCGCTGAGACTAGTTTAGAACTTCCGCTGAAAAGATTCTATTTTCCTCTGCTTCCGGGTGTTTGTTTTCCGCAAATCACTTATCACCTATCACCTATCACCTATCCCGGAGTCTTGAAGACCATTTGGGCGCCACAGAAGACTTCTCAACCAGCTTCCTCCACTCCTTCCGGTTCTCAGACGCTATTTGGCAGTTGCTGAGTGTGAGGCCAGTCCATGCACTGATGTTATCCTCCCATCTCTTTTCTCTGTCTTCCTCTCCTTCTGCCTCCTCGGGCTGTTCCTTGTAGAATTTTCCGCCAATACGATGACGCAAAGACTACGGACCTGACTTTAACGAAGCTAGGTGGAAAGATGCCTTGATGCTGATGCGGATGGAATGGGGGAACCAGGAACTGCACAAGATCCAGAATCGATGACTATTACCAGTTTTCCACCGAACACTAGCACTCTGAAGTTGTTTCCTAAGAAGGAATAAATATCGATTTAAGTTGTACTTATTGTATATTTCTGTGGAATATCTGCACTTTCTAGTAATGTAAACTTGGAAATTCTGAATCTTTCCGCATTCTCTTGTAGGAAAGTACATGAGAAGAAATTCTTTTTAGTCTGTACCTGTTATTTCTTCCCTGGAGGAAAAAAAAGTTTCCTTTATGAATAGACTTACATGGCGGACACAAGGTTTGTTCAGGCTTGCTGGAGGTCTTTGTTATCCCAAGTATCCCTCAAGTCATCGTTGACAGAGCAAGAAACGAACAGACTAACTTTGATCATCTGTCTAATTTTAGGGATCATTGCCCTCAGAGCAAACATGAACACTCTGGCTTTAATTGTCATTGTTGTCAGTGGTAAAACTGACCCGGACTGGCTTTACCCCCCCCCCCCCCCCCCCCCCCCCCCCCCCCCCCCCCCCCCCCCCCCCCCCCCCCCCCCCCCGCCCAACCGATAGTAAGCAGTATCCAAAAGCACGCGAATGAACTCAGAATGGTGATTCCCTTGAGTGCGCGTTTGGCAAAAACTCTGTGGTGTAGGATAGACACACGTAGCTTGTCATTTACAGGACATTCCTCCTTGAGGTGGATGAAAATTTAAGGCAGCACATAGACTCAGTAAAGACTTCCTTTATGATGTCTATGCAACATCTGTCTTGTTTGTGTTGAGGATTTAGTGGACCTGTAAAACAGCATAAGCTGAATCTGAGAGTAAACTGTGTTCATCTCAGACGTTTGCACATCCATATAATTATGTATGTGTGTATATATGTATGTATGTTTGCATGTATGTATAAATAAATGTATATATGTATATAAGTATACACGAGACGTTTTTGTGCAGCAGAAGAAGAGTCATTTATTTTTTCCGGCCATCGTTGCTGCCTTCCCGCCTGACACAATGTTAGTGCTGTTGCTTTAGCACAAGGAAGCAGCGCCGTGGCCCGATGTTTAACGAAGTCGCCTAGGTCGTGATGAAGATACCAGATCTCTCGTTTGAGTCTAGGACAGGACCAGCTCTTTTTTTTTTGTCTCTTTCCCTTTCCCTACGAGACATGCAGTGGTGGTCTCTATATGCTCGGCTTTCCGATAAGACTGTAAACTCTGGTGAGAAAATCACGACTTATGACCAACGGAGATTGTCTGAAAATGTGCTTAAGCCTCTTTTTAATTATCTTTCAGATAATAACGTTAAAATACTGGCCTGTAGATTGTCAGCCTCTTCTGAATTGACGTGCTGTGGCTGAAACACAAAAAACTCTCTGACTCTGTCCTCTTGGTCTGTCTTCCTCTGTGTCTTCTGTCTGACTTTCTTTCTGTCTGTTGTCTATCTGTCTGTCTATCTGCCTGTCCTGTTTCTTCTGTCCCTGTTTCTGTCTGTCGGCTCTCTGTCTGTCTCTCTCTCTGTCTCTCTCGGTCTCTCTCTCTCTCTCTCTCTCTCTCTCTCTCTCTCTCTCTGCGGTTTTTGCTGCAGCTGAGGAAAAATAATGGGCAGCTCGCATGTCAAGAACAATGTTCAGCGACATGGCAGCCTCCCCAAGACGTATCACTGGACATGCGTGCCACCAAGTGACGTCCGCCCTTTGCCTGTTCTGTGGCATTAGCTTGCTTTGTTTGGTCTCCGTCTCCTTCTAGTCACGTGCAGAACTGCAATGTCCGGGGACATAGAGGTGGACAGGAAACCAAAACACAAACCACCAAATCTTAACTGTAATCAATAGCCAGCCGCCAAGAAATATATAGACAAACGAATGACAAGACAACAAAACGAGCTCGTTTTCTTTCAACGCCCATCTTGCGCTGAAGTGAATGAAGTATAAGTGATTGCTCGTTCATTTCGTTGTCCTGAGTGTTTTGTGTCTTGCCTGAAGAAGACCTACGAAGTCGAAACGCGTCGTGTTTTGCATCTTGTGATATGTTTTCATGGCGGTCCGCTGTTAATTACATTTGAAAATTTGTTTGAATTTCCGCCCGCAGTGGCCTCACTTTGGAACTAGAAACCACCAAGACAACAGGGCACGAAGGCAACAGAATTCATGTCATACGCTGTGAGAATAAGGATGATGGGTTTAATACTCATGAGGTCTATTCTGGTCGCAGACTACATGACAGAACTGTAATTCTACATCACATGGCCCAAGAGAGACAGACACCTGCAGTGTTTGGTCAGTAAATTTGAGCAACACTTTTTCATGTGAATAACGTCCTTTATCGAACTCGACAGTGTGGGTCCCCGTCCTTTCCTGTGTGTGTCCGTCACTCACTCAACTCTGAATTGTAGGAGGCCGGTTAGGGTGGTTGAAAAATCCTACACGTCTCTCTTTGATAGATTGGAAACACCGTAACCTTACTGTCATAGTTTTTAGCCACGCTATTTGTTGCATCGTTCTGGTGATTAATTTGGATTTTTTTTTAAATTGTGCATTTTCATTTCTGTGACGGTGAACACGATTTTGTGACTCCGGGTAACAATACCCAACACAGTCGGAAAAAAAGAACTTTCTGTGGACATTTACATTTACAACCCGGTATGAACATTACCGTTTATGTATAATTGTTTTTTTTCTTCTTCTTAGCATCTTAGTAATGCACCTTTCCTAAAGAGGGGGTTATTTTTTTATTCATACTCACATTGAATAAAGTGCTGATGCCCACTCTTGGGTGTACCGAAAAACTAATTAACTTTATGTGTAACCGTTTTTAAGAGGAGAGTTACATCATCTGCTCAAGAGGCACTAGAAATCATAAGATAGTAGAAAACGGTTGTATTAATGAGTACCATGCCTTCCTTTATTGACCACTCCCCACACTTCTTCTTCAACAACGTAACACTGAAACACTCCGTGCGAAGAAAGAGAGACAGAGAGAGAGAGAGAGAGTGAGAGAGCAGAGAAGAGCCAGAGAGAGCCGAGCTGAGGAGAGATCAGAGAGATAGAGAGAGCAGGAACCAACTGAACAATTGAAACAATAGAGAGAGAGAAAGAAGACGAGAGAGGACAAGACAGACAGACATAGAGAGAGAGAGAGAGGAGAGAGGAGAGAGAGAGAGAGAGAGAGAAAACAACTGAACAATTGACCAAAGAGCTAGAGATAAGAAGAGAGAGATAAGAGAGAGAGAGCGAGAGAGAGAGAGTAGATAGAGCAGAGAAGAATATTGACAGGGAATTTGACAAGGTATAGGACACGTCACGGTGGTACTTTGGGGTGTATGAATGTGAGATCGGGGAGCTTGAAGTCAGCTGGCCTCCAATGGCAAGGGTGGACGTGTCGTGTTAGAAATGTAGTTCTTTCAGCTTGCACTTCCGGCAAACCTGAAGAGTTACTGGCTCTTCGACCATCGCTTTCATAAAATCAATAAATGTGGCGTGTTATTTTTTTTTCTTTTTTTGTTTTTTTTTTTTGTTTTTTTTTTTTTTTTGTTTTCGCGCGCCGGCCCCCTTCCTCTTCTCGCCCTCGTTGTGCCTTATTTTTTCCCTTATTTCCTTCTTCACCCTTCTTGTTCTCCACCCTCACTCTTCAGTTGTCTTTTTTTTTTTTTCTTTTTTTTCCCTCTTGCGTACTCCTCTTACTATATCGGATATCTTCTAATCATTCTTCCTCTTTTCTGCTGTAAACACTGTAGTCTTTCGGCCAGAGTTACTGCAGAGCAAATATTGGTGTTTCTTATTGCGTTCTTTTTGAAATTAAATGATAATATGCAACCAGTCTTTAGATACGAACATTACATCATCACACTCCCTCTCGACGTCCAATGTAACAACAAGAACAACCAAGAGCCACACCGAAAGCGCTCACAGAATTTCCAGAGGAACAGAGAGGAGCAAGAATCAAGCGGAAAGAGATGAGAGAAGAGAGAGAGGCGAGAGAGAGAAGAGAGAGAGAGAGAGATAGAGAGGGGCAGCTGGGTGCGGTATGGGGGATCATCACTAGTTCACATACAGACTGTACACCATCGGAGGACAAACGGTGAAGTGTGCGGCACTGAGGAGAGGAGGCGGCGGGTGTCTGAGGCCGAGGATGCCATGACAGTCAAACGTTCCTCCTGGGAAGAGAAGACTAGCAAGAAGTTCGAACAGTCCCATCCCGTATCATGAAATGATGTGGGGTTGTTGTGTGTGTAGTGTGTGTGTGTGTGTGGTGATGCTGTGTGTGTGTGTGTGCTGTGTGTGTGTGTGTGTCGTCACTGGCATATATGAGTTTGCTGTTATAGCTGTCGAAATGACGTTTTCATACTTTTGAGACAAGTGACATTTTTTATGCTGTTCTCCTGTTATCCTGCAATGAAAAGACGAGATCACTCACCTTTCGAAATTCAACTGCTAGAGAAACAGAGTCCTTTTCAATAAACCAAAGAACAAAGAATCTCTACTTTCTCTCTCTACTCTCTCCTCTCTCTCTC
>JADBJO010034471.1:0-13412 GCA_016801955.1 Conus betulinus
AACGACAGGTCGAAATGGTCGCAATTTGTGATTCGTTTGCCCACAGTTTTAGAGTGTACCCTTTTAACTACAGTTTTGTTTTTCAAATTGTTTATATTCTGCCGCAGTCGCCTCCCTTCACAAACCACTGTTTCTAATTAGAAACCCAACCAGTGTAACGTGTACTTTTAGGGCCTTAGGAGGGGAGGTGGGTGACGTTGGGGCGGGGTCTGCCTTCCAGACAAATCGAGTCAATAGCATTTAGAGGCTTTAATCACACTGTAACAGATTGTTAATTGTTGAGTATTTATAACTGTTCGACTCAATCCAGTCAACAATGTTTAAACGACAATAAATGACATTTCTGCTGACAACGAGACCCAAATTCCCAGGAAAACACACACGCCGTTTCGACCTCTGGGCTTCTTCAGTTCCTACTGTCTTAGTGAACGTTACACGACCTTTTGCTGTAAAGACAAAGTGCGGCACAAAGGACATGTGGCACTGAGAGGTGACTTTGGATGAACTCTGTGGCCTGTTCCATTAGGAGAGATTACCCCAAAACAGAAACGCCTTCCACAAACACATGACTAAACGTGTCCCTTACCAGCTATGCATGGACGTTGCATGTTGCAGACAAAGGGGGTGTTGTTCTTTTAGCCCCTAGAAATACAAGCTTCCAAACTACAGCGAACACCGCTATGTCGGGGTTGTGTCATCCTGTTAGTCGTTCTTTTCCTGGACCAACACCCAACACCGTCCAGGAGGTCGTCAGGTCATCAACAATATTTTGCTTTTAAATTCTTCATATGTTCGCGAACCACTGTCGTCTGTCTGATTTGTTCTGTCCTTCTAGTCTTCTGTCTTTCTCTCCTCGCTCTCTCTCTCTCCTCTTCTCTCTCCTGCTCTCATCTCTCCCCTCCTGGTGTCTGTTGCGCCACGCATGTAGAGTCCAAAACGGCGCATTAATACGGTTTTTGGCTGCATTTTAAAGAAGGACGCAAAGAGAACTGACTTGGGTTGTTCTCACTTTATCGAATTTATCACGTCTTTTGCGAGTTAGTGTCGAATTTGGTCACCGCTTTGGCAGATGAAGGTTTCTTGCTTCAGCACATTGTCCTCAGAACTGCTAGGTCTTGCAAGTTCTTTGAAGTGGGCCTGGCAGTAGCAAGTTTCATAAGCGTGCCGTGGTGCAGAAAGAACGTCATGCCCTGCAACTCATGCAGTATAGCGTGCAAAAGTCTGGGGAGCTCTTAAGAATTTGATGTCACGCCCTCCCAGGAGACAGAGACTCTAATCAATCCCCAGGTTTACTCGTACTTCGTATACAAAGATGGTATTTTGTGTTGGCTGTCATTTTTTTTTTTGAAAAAAAACAAAATAATAGCAAAACTTGCCATTGTAGAAAAGAAACGTCGCTTAAAAAGTCACAAAAGCATGCAGT
Organism: Conus betulinus; assembly: GCA_016801955.1. NCBI lineage: Eukaryota > Metazoa > Mollusca > Gastropoda > Neogastropoda > Conidae > Conus > Conus betulinus. The sequence continues at coordinate 1,424 of JADBJO010034471.1, forward strand.
GCCAGTTGCTAGCATTAGCACAAATGAAGTGGTGGTGAAGAAGGGAAATACAAACATAATTGAGAGAATTGATTGAAATGCATCAAGCTGAAGAAAAGGAGAAGGTATCCAAGATAACCCAATGAAGTTAACAGGGGCACGATAATTTTTTTGGAACACGTAATCCAGAGTAATCGTGATCTGGAGATGAATCGCAATCATCCTAGGATACTCTTTTGTCTTGGTCTTCACCCTATTGTGTGTATATGGGCCACTGTTCTTTCTTACATTATGACAGTGTTTAATCAGTGAAGCTAAGCATCACCGCTATCATGTTCATTTCATGTTAGTAGCTAACTAGATGAGTCTTTTCTCTGGGCTTGTGTCCAACATGCAGAGCCCGCGCGCCCCTGGAATGTTGCACATTGGGGAGGGGACACAAACACGCGTGATTAAGGAGATCGGGTCACGTCGCGTTAACATTGGCCAGAAAGAATCAACACACAACACCACCGGAAGCCTTCAGAAGACCTAGTACGGGGCACAGGGTAAGGAACGCCTAAATCGCAGTCTTGAAGGGCTAGCCATGCTCTACTATTTACATAGTATTGAAGAGAGGTTTCACTGGATGACATTGATGATTGAAGTGTTCACAGGCCAGACATCTAAAACTGGGATCAGTGACTCCCTCACGCATCATGTTGAAAATAGACGCCCCGATCCACAATCAACAATACCATCCCGCTTCTACACGGCATTTTTTCATGTACACATATATCAGCCCCTCCCACCCCACCCGGCCCGTCGCGCCCTCCCCCCCCCCCTTTTTTTTCACCCCATCCTTCCTTTCCCCCCCCTCCTTCCTTCCCCCTTCTTTCTTTCCACCTCTCTCCACTTGTTCTGCTCTCAAATGGGCATACAGGATACACTTGAGTCTGGCATCTCCCCTCCCCCCCCTCTCTAAACTGCCTCATCCTTTCCGCCTTAACACTCTTCCCAGCGGTCCTGTTTGAAGTACCCCCCCCTCACACACACACACACAGAAACCGCACCCGCTTCCTTATCTCCCTTCTTCCCTTTCCTACCTTCCACACTTGCTTATCCTGTGAGCACTGGTCAACCACAGGTTGAGACAACAAGAATCATGCTCTATTCCCCTTCTTTCACGTTTCACCACTCACCATTGCTGTTCAACACTCTGCCCTATGCATTACACAGTTGCAATTAAGTTAAACAGTGCTTTATGTGGAAAATCAACATATGAGGTCATTCAACTGCTTAGCACAGTGTTCTCAAAATCTTCCTACCCCTTTCTCCTCGACTGTAAGTGAGACGGGGGATGACCCCCCCACGCCCAACGCACCACACCACATCACTACACTACCCACGTCTTTCTTCTCGTAGCGTCCCCGCTCACTCCCCCTCCGCCGTCTCCTCGCCTCGTCCTTTTCTTGTCTTTAATTGACTACAGAGCCAACCAGGGTACAGCAACGAATAGGGGGCTCAGCGCACAAAAGGGAAACTGTCAGACTGTGAGCACTTATCTGCCTTCACTGATCTTCTGTACACTGATCAACATCAGAGTAGGCCACAAACACAACAGGATAAATCAGAGAATCGTAAATGATCATCTCCACATTCCCTCTGAATTCCCTATGTTGTACGGCTCACTAGAACTGTAAGTTGACATTAAGTTTCTAACTTTTGAACTGTGCATTCTTAGTATGTATGCCATGTATCTTTGGCAATGACTTTATGCCGATACTTGGAAATATCTGTCAGGATCAAGAAGCGGGGTACTTATTGTAACAGGTTTGGCTGTCACAAACTTTGCAAAGACTAGTTAAGATGCTTGGGTGATATTTGTTTGTTAATCCTTCTGACTTATATGGCCAGTACAGCAATACTATCTGTTAAGAGAATAAGCTGAATGATAAATTCTGATGGGAAAAGGCGTTGGCTTGTACCAGGTGAACAACTGTTTAGTTGATTTCTGAATACTACCGTTGACTGTTGGAATAAATTGTTTTATGTGACCTCTAATCTTTAACAACATGTGTACTTGCATAAGGTGTATTCCAAGTTCGTTCATTTAATTTCTTATAATCCACACACACACACACACACACACACCACACACACACACGGACACACACACACACACACACATCACACAACACTTGAAGTGCTATTTCCTTCCTTCTTTTGCGTTTGTATTACTACTGGCCCTATCCCTTGTTTTTATTATTCCAACTATGAGGGAAATTAGAGAACTGGTATTTATGGCAGTATAATTATTCTAGTTTAATCCTTTGGTTTTTTCTCTGGGACTTAGACATTTACTGAAAGGCCGAGGGCAAGTGTGGAACATGCAACCAGAGACTGTCAGCTACATGGAATAACTGCAAACCAGGTTCTGTATGCAAGCCTGCCCGGGGCATGCCTGGTAGTGACATGCCACCACCTGATCAGCCAGTTCTGCAGAGTAAGTGATCAGTCACCAGCAACTAGAGAGAAAGGATCCACTATCTTCTCCAACATCAGACAAGTTGATTATTCCAAATGGACCTCAACTTGACTCATCCATACTTTCACTCTCTTAATTATGATGAATCGGGCAGGTGGAACCCCTACATCAGTCTGAGGTGAAACCGGGATAACGAAACAACATATTTATATTTAAAAAAAATGCTTACGTTGCAGTGAGGTATCTATCACACAGTTCACAATTATGTAACTAATCAAAATGACACACATTTTAGAGAAATACATAATACTTTGTGTTCACATCATAAGCCACTTCTTCATGCTCTCTATCCTCCCACGACAAGATCAGTTACATTTCTGAGCCCTCGTAATAGACCTACAGAGAATATATATATTAACCGCATTATGCCTAGCGTCGGTATAGTGTGACGCTATAGATTATTTTGCCCTTTATGGCTTATGTTAAAGACCAAGGCAACTAAATTGTGATTAGTAGTTACAGGGAAAGCACCTTCTATAAATTTATATACACAAGCGTTCTATCTCCCTTGGAATGTATTTCCGGTTGTCGGCCATTTGTGATGAACCACATGGGTTGAAAAACAGTCAAGATGGATCAAAGCAGACAGTAAGTGTAATATCTCTTTTGTCAAACACATTTTTAATGATATTCTTGAAGTAAATGTGATACGTAGGATATAAAACTAAAAACCATGTGCGATGATATAAGCTTATTGTTTTATAATTGGTAAAATTTGTTGCGTTTTTATGGCGCGTTCCACTATAGGGGACGCTAGCACGAGTGGGTACAGGTTTTTTCATCCGTTCATGCTAGTGACAGTTTTTTGTGTGATGTTTCAAATCAGTCTAAATGTAACAGTGCTGACATATTTATGTTACATTGTATATTTCGTTTCATGATATGTTATTTTTTTTTTGTTATTCTCGTAACTTCAATGTTATTTTGTTACAGGATTGATGACAGGCACAGAGAAACAAAAAACAAACAAAAAAAAAATGAACAACTCATGTGTTTCTTTTTTATGGTCAGTTTATCTCTAAAGAGAAATACAGTCAAAACTATCGAAGAGCGAGAGAGCTCAGTGAGTAAGGGTTCGACTCTTATTCCAAAGGTCCAAGGGTTTGAATCCCAGCATGACTGAAACTGGTTCGCTGGTGTCAGGACCAAATGACCAGCGTCGTTACTCTGATCCGCGAAAGTGGCTCGAGACATTAAAGCACCAAACCAACCAATCAGTCACACTAACCTTAAATTAGTGCATGCTCGACTTCCTGGGTGCTTACTTTATCGAAAACGATCTCTTTTTGCAGACGATAACAACTAAAAACAACCGTAATGAAGTACCGGATATCCTTGAAGCGGACACTGTTTTCCAAACTGTCAATATCTACATTGATCCCCCACCTACTGAGAATTGACAGACGAGGACAGTGGAAGATGAAGATGCTGGAAACTCACAATCTGAATGGGCGGCAACTCAAGTCCATCTCTCTGCTTCAGCAACAGTCAGTTTATGCTGACTGAAGACCAGATCACCGGTGTTGACCGCACTCAGTCTAACTCCCTCAAGAGAACTACATGGTCAGTTTTTATAGTTATTTTTTATCAGGTACCCTGCCTTCCCATCTATTCTCCTCTCCCTCCCTTCAGCCCTCACTCTCCCTCCCTCCCTATAAGATATCGAGAAGAGAGAGAGAGAATGAGACACGAAGGAGAGGAGGAGGAGAGAGTCAGAGAAAGAAAGATAAAATACTAATTCATATACTAACACTTGTGTGTGTTGGTTGTTGTGTGTGTGTGTGTGCGTGCGTGCGGGCGTGCGTGTTGGTGTGCAGGATTCCAGATGAAAACCTTTTCTGACTGGGGAATGCAGAGTACTGTGCAATCTCCTTCAAACAACTGGCACAAACGCCAAGCTGACTCAGAAAGTTGCGGGACTTTCTGGTCCATCCTAATTTTCTCAGGTATCCTGCACACTTCGCCAGCGTCCGATATACTGATCCAATGACACTGGACATTCATAATACAGCTGTCACCTGTCAGCCATGAGCCGATAGAGATTCGAAGAGATCATGAGATACCTCCATGTGAGTGCACACACCGACCTTGAAGCTCAATGACAAAGATGGCCAAAGTCGACCACTGCTGACCATGCAGAATGAAAGAAGCTTCCTTGCTTTTCTAAGACAACAGATTCTCCGCATGGATGATAGCATGGTCCCGTACTATGGTCGGCATGGCTCAAACAATTTATAAGAGGCAAACCCTCCGATTTGGATTCAAGATGTGGTCCTTGCTACCCCCTTGGGATACGCCGTCCAATTTGAGCCCTACCAAGGGGCGAAAGGAAGGCAAGCTGTTGCGGCCCTGCCCGGGTGTGGGGATGGTAGGATCAGTTGTCATCGATCTTGTATCTGAAATCCAAGGACAAGATGCTTTCCACCTCACGTTTGACAACCTCTTCACGTCACTGAAACTCGTGGACTACCTCTCTTCCAAAGGCATTGCATGCACAGGACCCATTCGTGCAAATCGGGTTGAAGATTGTCCGCTGCGATCAGTGCAGGAGATGAATAAACTCCCAGGGGCACCTTCGACTACTACACTGACACAAGCAATGCCATCTCGTGCGTTCGTTGGAACTGAATGACAACGTTGTCCAATGTGGTCTCCAACAAGGTGGGCGTGAATCCTACACAGAAAACAAGGTTTTTTCCAGGCAAGCCAGGCAGCACGTCAACATTGATCAGCCAGCTCTCCTCAACCACTACACATACCATGGGAGGGGTGCTAGGCATGGAGCTTAACATCGCCAGTCCCGCGTCCATCCGATTGAAGAAATGTGGTGGTCCCTTTTCTCACTTTTGCCTGGATTTGCCGTTTAGGCAACCATGCACTTGTACCGGGCCATGCCCACTGGAAAAGACACCCATTAACCCCCCTCCCCCCCCCCCCCGACCTTCTTGCTGTGCGACAAGCCATTTGCCACTGTCTATCCCTGTCTATTATATCAGTGAAGCAGCATCGCGTGGGACTTCCACTTGGTCGCCCTGCCCAGTCTTGACAGCGAGTTGCACCGGCCCTTCACTTTGACGGCAGAGATCATCTTGTGGAGCGTGTCCAGAAGCGACTCAGGTGTGCTTCCTGTGTGCAAGAAAGAGCAGTGACAAGTGAAACAAGTGCAATGTTGGGCTTCATGCCAAAATGTTTTGCAGCCTTTTCAGCACGGATAGCTGATCCATGACAGTATGCATTTTACGAATACAGTATGTGTGAACTACGGTTCAATCTGCTGTGACTCCCACTATGCGTAAAATGCTTTCTTTTGTTCTTTTTTGTGTTCAGTTATTGTACATTAATCTGTCAACAACCAAGTCGATAATGCTTATTACATGATTTGATGCAAAATTCAAGAATACATTTGTCTAACTATGATTTCAATGAGGTTCTGGTGTCCTTTTGTAATTATCATACAACCCTGTACCTCTCCCTTTGTCCTATCGTCCCTATAATGGGAACGGTTAGGTTTTCATTATGCTAACACACAAAGAAACCTGATAAAAAAAAATGTAAAACCAAGCCTTCAAAACCTCAATACTTTGCAATATTGTAACACGCCCTGAAAATGAAAACCAAAGAAGAAAAATTCAGTCATGGCATTCTGGGTTAATGACAACTGTCAATCACAAGCATTTTGATACTGCAATAATTCTTTGCTCCCCCTCCTCTCGAATCTGCCTTGGTGATCGTGTTCAGAAATCGTTTTAGCACAGGAACTGAAGAGTAGGACAATTTCAAATCTGTATCTAAAACTGCGTACAAGTAATACATAAGTACTGGTCAAAGGTTAAACACTTCAAAAAAGTGCCCTAAGCTGTACCCTACATCAAGTTCCTTGCCCATTTAAAAGGCGTATGGCGTGTTTTAAAACAACGGCAAACTCTCAGAAGAATGCATCCGACATGGCCTTCAAGTGAATGTGAAAAGTGTCTGAACGACCTTTCTGCCGACAAGACGCGATGAGTTAAAAAATTAAAAAGCTTATCGGTTAAACTGTGATTGCTGTCAACGAATCTGTGACAAATGGTTTAGAAAAAAAATCTACCTTTTTGAGGGGGACTAAACTCTCACTTATCCGATCCAACTAGCAGAGTACTGAGACAGTGTACGGATCAGATGTTAATGACTTCCTAAAGCCCTATCTCGATTTCTGTGCCAATCTTCCGTTGTCGATCAGTCTCAACGTTCGCCACTGAGACAGAGTTCACACGGCAGACAAATGAACAAAACAAAATCTCCTGTGCCAATGGCACACAGCAGATTCTCATACTTGTCAACAATCGTGCCTTTGACAATTACTTCCAACCAAAATCATCGCCAGAAAGGTTTGAGCAAGGAGAGGCAGGGGGGAGAGAGAGGGTGTATGGAGAGGGGGGGAGGGTGTACTGTGGCTCATTTGCCTCTATTGTCACAAAACAGCCCCTGATTTGTGGCAGGAGGAAACGGACAGCGTGGTGAAGGCAATGGCGAGTCAGCTGAAATAAATGTTTTTCAGGTGGATTCCTGTTATGCCCTGGTGAAACACTGGTGACCTCCCTTAGCACCCCTAAAAGTCCATTCAACCAAGAACAGAGGTCAATAGTGTAGTGTTTGATGACTAGACCATCGTCTAAGGAGGTGTTCACCACCCTGAATGAGCCGATGCCTCTCGGAGAAGTGCTGTGCTTCCCCGATGTGTTGGCAGCACCATCTTTTATGCCAAACGTATTGCAAGGTTCAGAAGGGGCGGCGGGACACGGATGGCATCCATACCCTGTCTCAGAATTACAAGGCTGGGCAGGAAGGCACCATTAGGCAGGCAAGACGCCCAACGATTCGATGCACGGATTGCATGAGTGGCCTGCCGAACTCTTGTGATAATGTGGAAACGATTTCAGGACTGTGAAAAACTTGACAACACTTGTCCTGAGAAGCTGGCGGTGGTGTGTGGGGCCACATACCAGGAAGAAATGGGGCGATTATTAGCACGTGACTGCGCGGTGAGGTCTGAGTCGTCTCCCTCCGTACAAGAACAGAGTGATGCAGATTCATTATGCTGCTAGTCTGGGGAAAGCTACGGGGGGCGTGAGACGAGGTGAACAGGTTGTGTCCCTTCAATCCTAACATTAACCTGAAGAAGACACATATTTTCCCCATGTTCGTGTATAATGGCACTGTGAAAAGAATACTGTGGGAACCGACAGGTGCAATCGGCGCTTGTCCCCTCTATTGCATGGGAAGATTTTGCCAAAGTTATTTAACCTCACAGACTTCACTCTTCCATAAATAGTCATCGGATCCCCATTTGAATGTACGCTCCTGGAAGAGACCAACAATGCGGCTTTACAGTGCTAACATGACAGAGTAGTTACTCAGATAAGTCACTTTCGCCAGCCGAAATATAAATTTTCAAGAACAGGTTCTAGACCTCAACACTTCATTGAAAATACACTCTCAAAGAGATGTCCCAAAACCATACAGCGCCTCCTTTACCTGTCCTCTAGGTATGCATATATCTGGACCCCAGGCTTTTTAACTACGGTCTTCCACGTTTCAAAAGGTAAAATCAATAGTATACACTCTAGGATGTGTCCTCAGACACCGTAACCCAGCTTACCTTTTTGCATCAACACAACAAAACATCAACTCACCAGTACAAACCCGTCCATTCGTGTTATACCTGTTTGAGTAGAATGATTACAACTCAAACCTGTAATTCCTAAGATTTACACCATTTTACACTGTGACGCACTATCCAGCACCATGGCAGCAAGTGGTTTAGAAGACAAAAAAAACAAAAAACAAAATATGTGGAATTTACAATCAGGCATCTTTAACTAAGTGACATACACCAAAAACAGCTGCGAAAAGTAACAGAATAAGGATACCTCCCGATCCCAGTCCACACTGCCTGCTCTATTTAAGCAAGAGAAGATCTGTTCATCCTGGCAAAATGTGTTGGTCTTGCAGACCACATAAAGGATAAGTGTGTCTAATTATTATAAAAAAAAAACAGGGGTGGGGGGGGGGGGTGGGGGGGAGGGGGGGGGGGGGGGGGGGGGGGGGGGGGGGAAGTAAGGTAATAAAGTAAAGACAGAGTTTTACATTGTGGTCAGTGTTGTGATTTGTTTGCCGTACACAGCTGATGTCAAACCGATCCAGACTACTGTAGACTTAGTTACACGCCCCATGAGTTCCACAAAGGCTTCTGTCTCCTCGACAGTCTCCAAACTGACCAGGGAGGCTCCATGTCTTCGGCACTCATTTCACAGCATGACTTTGAATAACCCACAACTTCGACACTGTTTTGATGATGTAGGCATCTCCCTTTAGTAAAGACCTGCCAAAGAACGTGATGAAAAGGCAAATTGGAACACGACACACACCGCACACACACACACACACACAAACACACACACACACACACACACACACACACACACACACATTTTAAATTCGTTACAATGTAAATATGTTTATACTACAAAAGGCATATGTGGGGAAAAAAAACTTTTTGACATTTATGTACTATTGACTGTCCCATTATGCGGCAGTAATTAGATAATATTCTTTTACCAGATAATCCTACAATTGATGATTTTTTAAGACTCCAACTTCAAATTTTCATTTGGGCTAATGTATCAAAATATTTACTCTTAGTCCTATTGGTACATATGTATAAGATTTCAATAGTTTTGAAGCAAACATTGTTTATGTTGTTCATTGCTCACTGATTTAAGCTTTGTTTTTAATTATGTTTCCATCTGTATAGTAATATCAATGTCATATTGATGTAGATCATTTACAGATATCACAATCGTCTAAAAGCACACCATGTGAAAAGACATCAAACTAAACACACACACACACACCCACACACACACACACACACACACACACACACACACCACACACACACACACACAATTACACATGAAGATGAGTAAAAAACAACAACAACAACAAAACAAAAACAAACAAAGCAAACGTCTGCATGCATGATTACATCAGTGCATGCATGATCATCTATGAGTTCATGCAGAGGTGATTTAGAGAGGTCCACTTCATATTTTGTTCTGGGGGCAAAGAAGAGTCCCAACTGCATGCCCAGGTTCTTTTTTCATGTTCTACTTCAGCAGCTGGATCGGGCAAGGTTTTTGTCTTTCTCTCAGATAAATTCCTACAGCCTTACAATTTCTCGTTTGTGGGCTGTCTCTGTGTAATCTACGCTTTATTTGGAACTAGTACTGTTTCTTTTGCATCCTGTGCTCCTTTACATTCCAGTGCCATTTCCTTCATCATTGTCATATTGAAAGGGATCCTTTTGCTTGGTTTGTTGATAGTTTCTGCAAATTGAATACGACAGGGACATAGTCACTTCTATGACGTACGCTCATGCGTGCTGTAATGTTGGCTCGATGAGTCGCGCAATCAATGATACTGTCAGTGCAACCCTGCCGCCCCTTCAGTGCTGGAGATGATGTGAGTGAGCTGAGAAGTATTTCATCCAGCATCTCTTCCAGCGCAGTTCCTAGAGGATTGGTACCATGCTGGTCCACAAATTTGATCGGGCATTGGGGATATCCAAATTGTATTGCAGAATCTTCAACAATTGACTTTCTATAAGCTCAAAAAGATTCAAGCTATTTTTATGTGTGGAAACCTGGATGTGTGTATGCATTGACGAGAAACAGGCTTTTTTTACATCACCAACAGTTTTTCCAACTCACACCAATCACTTTAACGCGTACTGCTAAACACAAACCATTTTAAGTCTATTCTGGACAGTTTGTTTTTCAAACTGTTGCTTATCATTATAGCTATCAGTGTCCATTATGCTTTCGGAAGATTATGCAGTCATCCCAAATGTGATGATCTGTGGGTGGTACTTCTAGTTTCTTGTAGACATAGAACATCAAAGTCACATGCTGGATTTTTAATAGTTGATATCTTCTCTTTCTTGTACTGGTGCAGTTTCGAGTACAAATCCTGAAACATTTCTAAATAATCTTTCAGCTTTTTGTTCTGTTCCCCCATCTACTTTGTTCATGCATCTCATAATTTCCATGGTAGAGGCTGCAAGACACCAGTTTTCTGAGAATCCACAGAAAGGTATTCCTAGTATTGAGGAATCACCCATGGTCGCCCTGACAGAACCTTGTATTAGGGAAGGCAGTGAATCTTCGTATATTGTTAAAAATGTCTACACATATGATGTCTGTCAGCCTGTGTCGCCCTGGGGCCCTGGGACCTGATCGCATACAGTTCCAGGCTGTCTAACCAAACAGACACTCTATGAAATACTTGGGACTGAGCAAAATAAAAATAAATGAAGGTGATGGTAGGGTACAGAAGCATGCATCCTTGAGTTGTTTTCTTTACATTTCATGTCTGCCATTTGTTGTGTGCTTTTTTGTAAAACTAATCTATTTGGCTACGTGATTATGACGAATTTTGCTTTGAATTGGGATTTACAAAGTGCACGTAGCTGCCATCCCCTCCTCACAAACTATAGGCAAAAAGGAAGCGCTATTTTGCTTTTTGCTTTTTTTTTTTTAAATCTAAATTGATGTCAGATGTATCATTCTGCTACGGGAAATCTGAAAAGACAGTTCAGAAAGCAATTGAATGGAGACAGTGAACTATGTAGGAATCGTGTGTTCCAATGAAATTTCAGCTTGAATAAAATCGTATTTGACATCTCTGAGGATCACCTTCAACCTCAAATCTACAATGACTTCCTGAAAAATTGGAAATATACCCAGACAAATGGAATGATATCCGATGTAATTGACTCAGCAAATCTTTTAAACAAAATGTAACAAACCGTCAAGAGAAACATGGACAAAGGAGTCACAAGACAAAACACGACGAGTCCGTATCGACCTCTTAGGTCTTCTTCAGGCAAAACACCATCAAATAGGAATAACAAAAATGAACGAATTTGTTTACTTAGCTTAGATCTCTTCATTCTTCAGCGCAAGGAAGGCAGGCGTTGAATGAAAACGAGGGCTGTTAGAAGGGAGATGATGTGTGATTCAAGGTAGTAATGATGATAATTATATTACAGATAAGAATACTAAAAAAAATGGTCACAAATATTGAAATGTCAATTAAGACAGGATTACTGCTGCTTTTGTTAATAATAAGGCATCATAGCAGTTGTAGAGTAGTATGGGAGAAAGGAGAGTGGCTTAGGGGGTTATTAGCACCATGGTTGCCGTGGCAACAGTTCGTGGCGATGGCGATGGGGATGTCAGCATTAAACACTATAGCATTACTGATGATACTGCTAACAATTATTGTGAAGGTAAAGGTCATAAAGGCAGGACATAGAAAAATATCTAGACGAATACATTTTCATAATAATCATAATAAATAAATTCAATAAAAAATAATGCATAAATAAAATAAACAAATGAAGAAAACATATGATTTAAAAAATGAAAAAAACACAAATAG
>JADBJO010034472.1:5000-13411 GCA_016801955.1 Conus betulinus
GGTATTGGAATGAGATTTGAACTGTTCAGAAATGCCTGCTCTTTCATCTTTAGATGGTTGTTTTGATCAATTCGTTCACCAACAATAACTGTTACAACCGGAATTAGAATAAAGCATGTTTGAAAACTAAAAGGTGTTGACATGTATGCTTGCAGATCTTTTCTCTGCTTTGTTGAGTTGTGTGATTTCACTGATCTTTTTACATGGCACGAATGACTCAAAGAAATGTCTTCAGAGCGAAACTGCAAGCGTATTTGACTATAAACATCGACTGTTTTCATTACTATTACCATTATCATTTAAAAAAACCATTGTCACCATTGATATTACCATCATTACCATTATCATCGCCATCATCATCGCCTACGCCCTAACAGCCGGTGCCGCTATAAGCAAGCTGTTCAGCAATCCTCTATCCCTATCCCTTCCTTTTTCCCCTTCTGTGGTGTATAGGCCGCTAATGATACCACAACTACTGTCGTCATATCATCACCACAAGAGTGGTAATAATCCTCTCTATATACTTGTTCAATGTGTTCATCATCATCAATATCATTGTTATTATTTTTGCTGTCAGTGTTACTGTTACCATCACCACTGTTTTCAACTCGCATTGTCTCCTCTCCAACGGCCTCGTTTTCATTCAACGCCCATCTCGCGCCGAATTTGAAAGGGTATTAAATGATTGATCGTTCTTTTCATTTCAGTTGTCGTGAGCGTTGTTGGCCTTATCTGAAGAAGAGAGCTAAGAGGTCGAAACGCGTCGTGTTTTGTCTTGTACTTCGTTTGTCCATGTTAACTGAGGGAGTTGCTTCAAATACCTTTTAGAATTCATCAATATTGAGCTGTTGATGTATTCTTCAACTGCAGGGCAGCTCTGAAAAAAAAACACAACAACAACAACCAAAACAAACAAACAAACAAAAACAAACAACAAACAAACAAACAAAAAAGACCAGGGGGGGGTAAACTGTTGCCGCGAAACTTCACATTATACGACTCTGAATCTGATCATGCAACACCAATCCGAGATGAGGAAGTTTGAATGCCAAAGGTTTTGAATGGACACGGGTAAACTATTTTGGGGCCTAATGAGATCTACAGAAGAAAACGAACCAAAACGGAGAAGCGAGGCACTGTTGAGAGGACTTTTACTCCTGCATTAAGACATTCAGACATCACCTTGCAGAGTGTTTGTTATCGCACATTCTCGTATCACAGCGCCGAGAAACAAATATTAATGGCGGCACACTTTCGGCTTAAAGAGGTAGTATTTGAGTGAGTGAGTGAGTGAGTGAGTGTGGTGTGGTGTGTGTGTGTTGTGTGTGTGTGTGTGTGTGTGTGTGTGTGTGTGTGTGTGTGTGTGTGGTGTGTGTGTTCTCGAACATTGTTGACGAGAGAAGGAAACCAAGGATGCTATTTTTTAAAATGTAATTTTCAGGAAACAAAACAAAGCAAAACAAAAACAAAACTTTCAAACAAAACTTTGAAAACTCGTATTTGTTTTGAAGTTGGCATTTCCGTTCAGAAGATTTTTTATTACTGTTCCGTACAGTTTGAAAGAAAACCACTATAATCGGTATTTTTCTTTTTTTTTTTTCTTTTTTTTTTCCGTTATCAAGTTAATAAGAAGAGAAAAGAAAAGAAAAGTGCCGTTTGAAAGCCTGTTTGGTGTTAGGACAAAGATCTTTTTCTCCAAACAACTGCAAAGACAGTGGCCTAGGACGGGATTTGGTCCATTGTCTCTGGTCCAACGAACAGGTTTAGGTATCGACTTTTACCCAAAAGTACAATAATTAATAAAGTGATGACAACAACAATAGAAAGACCACTGCAACTACATTAACAACAACACAACAACAACACAACAACAACAACCAACAACTACTACTACTACTACTACTACTACTACTACTACTACAGCAACAGCAACCAGCACCTACAGCAACTACTACTACTTCGACGACGAGAGACGAATGCGTTACTGCTGTTGCTGCTGCTACCACTACTATGACTATTTCTGTTAAATAACGTTATGAAATATATTTCTGACGACAACTGTCAGCTTCCTTCACCCGATCCCCGCTTCCCCCCCCCCCCCCCCCCCCCCCCCCCTTAAAGTCCACACCATGTTCTCTTCCAACCTGCGTCGTACTTCTCTTAACCAAACCTCTCTAACCCTCTTCTCCAACTCTCCCCCCCACCACACACACACACACCAACACACACACACCCACACACACACACACAAACATACACACCACACGCTCTCTCCTCTCTCACTACACACACACCACACACACACACCACACACAACACACACACACCCACACATACACACACATCTCTCTCTCTCTCCTCTCTCTCCTCTCTCTCTCTCTCTCTCACACACACACCACACACACACACACACACACCAACACACACACACTCACATTCCCCTCAACACACACACACACACACACACACACACACACACACACACACACACACACACACACACACACACATGAAGAAAATCGGAATACGCAAATCAGATCTTTTTATTAAGTCAGGAGTCCGCAAGGTCATTGCATAAGACATTTAAAAAAGAGGGTGGGCGGGTGGGTGGGTGAGTGGGGGGGGGGGGGATATAGCAAAACCTTGTACTTGTTTCTAAACTGAATCCCCATCATCCCTCCCTCTTTTTGCTCCAATTTCCCACTTCTCCCCGCGCTCCCCTCCCCCCCCCCCCCCCCCCCCACCCCATCCGCCCCAGAGGCCCGCCCCTTTTATGATTTCATCCAGGTTCTGCGGTAAAGCAAGCCTCCCTGTCTGTCGGGTCTGGTCTATCTGTCCTGTCTCTGCCTCTGCCTCTGTCTCGCCCCCCCCCTCTCTCTCTCACTCTCTCTCTCTCTCTCTCTCTCTCTCCTCTCACGCCACCCTTCCGCTCTCTCCAACCTTGACTCCGTTTGATTGTCGGCGGTTTGATCTCAAAAACCCTGACAAACACTTCAGCTTCGCACTCTGGTGGTTCTGATGGTGAATTGGGAACAGCCACAGCTTTCCTGTGCAGTGTACTTCGCCTACAGAGAAAGGGCAGCTCCGCACGACCCTGGGCGTTGACGCGCCTTTGAGAATGCCGCGACGGCGGTCCGCGCGTTGGCCAAAGCGATAGCGCGGCACAATGTATAGTAACGTTTCCATGTTTCAGTCTTATCATGGGAGCGTCACTACGTGCAGACTAGTCCATATAAGCCGGACAAACACCCCGCTGGAGTTGATCTGGGGTTTGGAGTTTACAAACACAACTGTGCTATTATTTAAGTGCTGATGGATGACATGAATGAATGACTAGAGGAGAGAATTGAAGAAGAGGGTATCGGGGATACGACGAAGCGATGTCTGATGACTTAATACGCATTGGTCACAAAGGCGGGTCAGATCCTTGAGTACCTACTTTACAGGGTTGTTTGTGCCAATTTTTATCATTATCCTAAAACAAACCCAAATAAAGGAAAAACCAAAATGTAAGTCCTTCAAGGAACTGAAAGGAATACCACTAAACATCCCTATTGAGAGTGGGGAAGGAATCATAACCATTATGCTAACCAGAGAGATAAACGGTGTTTGAAGAGGCAAATGCTGTGTGCACCCTCTACCTGCAACGAGCAGTGTCTTTGTTGTGTTCCTAAGAGCAAGGACAAAAAATGTAGTCCTGTCCTTATGGAAGTGTAGGAAAAAGTTTTTATAAGCACAGTTCGGTTTTACACGGCTCCTGCAAGCCGCGCTTCGAAGCGATATTTTTTGGTTGTTTTACCCACCGCTCCATATTCTTCCTCTTCTCCCTAAAGCGTCTCTCTTCTCATCATCGACGGGCGGTCGTCGTCGACGTCCTCGTTCCTCCTCCTCCTTTGCTCTTTGCTCTTCTTCTTCTTCTCCTTGCTCTCTTCTTCGTTAGTTCTGCTTTAGTGTCTGCTTTTCGTGGGTCGTTGTTGTTTGCTCTCTCTTCTTCCTTCTTACTTTACTTTCTTCTTTCTTTTTTTTCTTTTCTTCTTCTGTCTCTTCTCCTTCTTCTTCCTCTTCTTTTTCTTTTCTTCTTTTCTTCTTCTCGTTCTCTTTTTCTCTTCTCTCTTTTTTCGCTTCTCTCCTCTTTCCTCTTCTTCTCTTTCTCTTCTCTTGTCTTCTTCTTCCTGCTCGCTCTTCTTTTTCTCTTCTTTCTTCTCTCTTTCCTCTCTCTTCTCTTCTCTCTTTTCTCTCTTTTTCTTTCTTTTTCTTGTTCTCTCTTCTTTCTTCTCTCTTCTCTTCTCTTTCTCTTCTTTCTTCTTTTCTTCTTCTTCTTTCTCTATCTCTCTGTTCCTCTGTTGTCATCCGTTTTCCTTTCTACATTTCTTTCAATCTTCGATTTCTTTCTTCTTATTTCTTTTCTCTCTTTATCTTCTTCTGTCCCTGTCTTCTTTCTCTCTTCTACTTCTCTCTCTCTTTTCTTTCTTTCTTCCCTCTCTCTCTTCTCTTCTATCTCTTTCTTCTTTCTCTCTTTCTTCTCTCTTTCGTTTCAAAACGTCGTTTTTTTCTCTCTTCTTTCTCTCTTCTCTTTTTTCTTCTTCTTCTCAGTATAATCTTCTTTCTTTTCTTTTCTCTTTTCTCTTTCTCGTCTTTCTTTCTTCTCTCTTCTTCTCTGTTTCTCGCTCCTCTCTTCTTTCTGGGTTTTGCTTCTTCTTTCTTTCTCTGTCTCTTCTGGTCTCTTCTGCGTGCATCTCTCTCTTCTGTCTGTGTCGGTTCGGCTTTCTCGCGCCAGTCTTCTACTTTCTCTTCTTTCATTCTCTTCTTCTTTCTTTTCATTTCTCTTCTTTCTTCTCTCTCTCTCTCTCTTTCTCCTTTCTGTTTCTTTCTTCTATCTCTGATCTTCTTTCTCTTTCTTTTCGTTTCTTTCTTCTTTTCTTTCTCTTTCTTCTTGCTTTCTCACTTCTTCTCTCTCTCTTATTTCTTCTTCTTTCTCTCTTCTTCTTCCTTCTTTTTTCTTTTATCCTTCTTTCTTCTTTTCTTCTCTTTCGTCTTCTCTCTCTTCTCTCTCTCGCTTCTCTTCACACACTTTCATTTCTTTTCTTTGTCTTTCTTCTTCACTTTTTCCACCACTCTTTCTCTTCTTTGTTTCAACCTTTTCTCTTCTTCTTTTGCCTTTTCTTCTTCTTGTCTTTCTCTTCTCTTCATATAGACATTCTTCTTCTGCTCAATTCTCTCTACGACCGTTTTCTCTTCAAAAGAATTTCAGTTGACTTCGCCCTGTCTAGTGCATTTCCCTTGGAGCCAGGACTCACTTCTTTTACTGCCGACACTCACTTCTCTTGAAATTCTTATGTAACATATTCTGGGCAGAGTTCCTAACCGTTGCTGTTCTGGCTGTAGATGCTGTTAGGTGGTTTGAAACTGGCCCTTTGAAAAGATGCAAGGTATGCACTTCTTGGTTCTGCACCTTATGTAGATTCTCCCCTCCCCCCCTCCCCCCATCCCTTTTCTGTTGGTTGGCCCAGATAATTGAACTGCTCTTCGTTTGCCTAATTACCTCTTTCATGTTTTTCGCCAACAACTCTTTGACAAGTGTTAAAAGTTCTTACTTTCAGCCTGCTGCTCAGTATATTCTTCTGATTCTCAGGATGAAAGGGCTTTCTCTTTCTGGTGATGGCTCGTTGCTTTCTCTCTTTCTCTTCTTCTCTTTTCGCTCTCTTCTCTTCTTTCAACCTTCTCTCTATTCTCTTCGCTCGCTAAATCCTGAACTCTCTTGCGTTATTTCGGTCGAAGTCTTGCTCTCTGCTCTCTTTTTTCTCTGAGAGAAGGCTTCTTTCTTCTCTCTTTTCTTCTCTCTTCCCTCTCTTCTCTTTTTCGCTTTCTTCTTTCTTTTTCTCTCTCTCTTCTTCTTTCTCTTCTTCTTCTCTTTTCTTTCTCTCTTTTCCTGCTTCTCTTCTTTCTTTTCCTCCTCTCGCTTCTTCTCTTTCTTTCGCTCTTTTTCGTCTCTTCTCCTTCGGTTCTCTTTCTTTCAGCTTCTTTCCTTGGCCCGCTCTTCTTCTTCTCTACTAGCTCCTTTTCTCTTCCTCTGCTCTTCTTTCTTCCTTCTCTCTTTCTTTCTCTGGCTTCTCTCTCTCTTCTCTCTTAACTTTTCTGGCTCTGCCTTTCTTCTTCTCTCTTTCTTTCTTCGCTGTCTTCTTCTTTTTCTGTCTTTTTCTTCTCTTCCTTTCCCCAGAAATTAACATCGTATCGTGTGATTCCCGCAGGCGTGGAAATAGAAGAAAGAAAAGCCAGGTTGATTCACCAACAGAGCGATGATTTCCTGATGGAGGGACAGCCCACTAGTGTATGCACTTCTTCTTTCGAATTGAAGGCAATACAGTATCAACAGCGCCGCTCGCTCATCCCATCTCCACTAGTAGGGCGGACAACGGGATAGGGAGTCGCGGCGCGCAACGCAGTGTCCTTACCTCCCCTCCTCTTTCTCTATCTCTCTCTCTATATCTCTCTCTCTCTCTTCGCAACGCTGCTGCGCTGCACACCAAAAATAAACTTCATGTGCGCCCTGCTTAAGGAAATCGAGTAGTATTTATAACTGGCACAAGGAATTATTGTTTGAGATTTTTTTTTTTTTAATGTTGTGTCTGAAAGTTGATCTCCCTCGCTTGCGCTTCATATGACCAGAAGGTACAGCCGCGGGGTGTTCCAAGGCAGATAGATAAAGTTTAGGACTGGCCTACGTGGGGAACTTCCAGATGGCGCCGAGTGACCGAGTAAGGGTCACGGGTAAGTACAAAGGCCTGAATCTGACGTAAATAGGGCAAGTCATGATGTTGAAGGTTGGGTTGCATGAAAATCGGCGGAAATCCCCCCTCTTCCACCCCCTTCTATATCCAAAAAAAAAAACCCAAAAACAAGAAAACAACAGCAACAATAAACAACCAAAGACCCAAAAAAATAAATGGTGAGGAGTTGTTGCTTTTTGATCAGAGATTTTCAGTTTCAAAATTCACTGTGGCTCAAAGTATGTAGGTCTCAAAAACGCTCTGACTGGTTTATAGATAGTGTTATAGGGCAAGATCTAATTGTGGGGGTGTGGGACGGTGCGGCATTTCAATTAAAAGCTCCCATAGGATCGTCCCAGGAGCGGAGGAGACACGCAACCTTGTCCCGGTGTGGTGCTTGACCTCTGCCGTGACCTTCCAATACACAGAGAAAGAGTATGGTGAGGGGGTCTCTGCTGGTGCTGCTGTGCCCAGCGTAAGGACCCTGTCCCATAACAGGGCCAGGGTATGGTGAGAGTCCCTCTGGTGAGTGACTCAATCACCGTACGTGTGGACTCTGACCAAGTGCGTGTGACCGGCATTTCACCTCTATCTTCCCCAACCCACACCCCTCACTCTTCCACCAGGGGCTACAGCATCCCCTCGTTTTTTCTACTCCCTCCCGCTCCTCCTCGCACCCTCCAACTCACCCTTCCCCGTTTTCGCCCTCTTTATTCCACGCCGTCGTCGATGTCCTTTTTTTTACCCCCCCCCCCCCCCCCCCCCCCCCCCCCCCCCCCCCCCCCCCCCCCACCACCCCCCCCCCTCGCCAAAATGTCCCCCTTCCCACTAACATTTATTCTTAGGGATTTTTATAGGTTTGGGCGGTTTCAAATCAAACGTGGATAGACGCGTGGTTTTTTGACCCTATCTTCTGCGGCGGAAGGTTGTTCACAATATCACAAGTACAAGAGGGAAGTTGCACAATTCCTAGGTTAAGTAAATATTGCCAGGAAGTTTATGCAGACTGAACGCTGTCCTCTGATTCGTGCGAACAAAATGGCGAGTGTGAATTTGATATAGTGGGAGGGCGGTTGGGTTTTGAAAACCTGTACCCTCCCCCCCCCCCCCCCCCCCCCCCCCCCCCCCACCCCACCCCAACACCCCCCCCACAAAACACCCAAAACAACAAAAAAACACCAAAACCAAAAAAACAAACACAACACAACAACCGCCACCCCCCCCCACCAAACCCCCCCAAACAAATAAAACCCCCCCCAAAAAAAACCACCAAAAACCCAACACACACAACAAACCCCAACACAAAACCAACCACACACACCAACCAAACCAAACATATAAAAAAGAAAAAAAAAAACAAACACAAAAAACAAAACACAACAACAAAAAAAAAAACCACACACACACAAAAAACAGAGAAAAAAAAAAAACAACAAACCAAAACCCCAAACCAACCCCACCCACCCACTAAACCAAAAACAACAACCCTAACACTACCAAAAACCATAAAAAAAAGCCACAAAAACCAACACACACAAACCCCACCACAACCCACCCCACCCCACCCCCCCCCACACACCACCCCCCACCCAACACCCACCACCAAAAAACAACAACCAAAACCACAGCACAGCAACCACAAAA
>JADBJO010034473.1:0-5000 GCA_016801955.1 Conus betulinus
CGAGAGGAGAGCGAGAGAGAGGAGAGATCGAGCGCGAGAGAGAGAGAGAGAAGGATGCAAGGATCTGGAAGCTCTGAAAACCACTTTTCCCACCCCTCTATCCCCTGTGTGTTTTCCATCCATTACCCTAGCCCCAGGCGGCCGTCCTGAAACATGTTCATATCCGGCCCAAACACACACACACACACAACACACACACACACACACACACCACACACTATACACACACACACACACACAACACACTAACACACCAAACACAACTTACCATACACACACACACACACACACACCACACAACCACACATACACACCTACAACACACACACACAACACACAACACACACACACACACAAGCACTAACACACTAACAACTAACACACAACACACTACACATACACACAAATACACATACACAGAGGACAAGAGAGAGAAGATGAGCGAAGACAGATGAGATTGAGAGAGATGACAGGGGAGACCGAGGGGGAACGAGAGGAGAGAGAGAGAACAGAACAGGGACAGACAGACTAGACAGACGGACAGGACAGACAGATTCTTATTTAGAGCTCACCGCAGATTAAGGACAGCACATTGCGGCGATTTAACTGAGCTAGAAAGCTGTAGTAAAGAAAATAAAGAATTAATAAATGACATTGAAATAAGAAAACTGGATTTTGGATAAAGTAAAACAAAATCAAGGTTAAGAAAAAATGTTGGACAAAAAGAACGACAGAAAATGAAACAACAATCTAGCAAAGACAAACATACTCTGTTAAAACCAAATTCTTTCAAAAGTTACACCACACACACACAAACACACACACACACACACCACACACAAACAAAACGCGCGAGCGCGCGCTGCGCCGCGCGCGCGCGCGCGCACCAGCACATAACAGAGATGAGAGAGAGAGAGGAGGAGACGATGAGAGAAAACGAGGTGTGAGAGACGAGAGAGAGGCAAAATTAAATCAACATAAACAGAACCCTTGGAATGCAGCTGCTCAAGAAATTATATTTAAAAAGATATGGTTAAGGGAGGAACGAGGAGGGAGAAGAGAGTGAGAGAGAGATGAGAGAGAGTGGAGGAGAGAGGGGGCGAGAGAAGAGAGATGACGGTGGAGGGAAGATCAGTTTGAGGAGAGAGAGAGAGATGAGGATTAAAGGTGAGGAAGAGGAGGAGAGGAGAGAGAGGAGAGAGACGGACGAGATGCGAGAGAGAGAGAGAGAGATTCTGGGGTTACAAATATCAGACGTTTTAAGGGGACGTGTTGGACATTATTGGCCTCTCATTCATCAAACCTTTATTACACCTTCTTGCTTATGCACCCTCAACCAAAACAAACCAATCCGAGCAAACGCAACAGGAGTTCTCCCTTCAATTAACTACTTAATTCAATTGTCTACATTGAACTATACATTCTTTTTTACTTTGGTTTCACAAAATTAATTACACCATATTTTTTTCACGTTAGATACATCAACAGGTCCTTGCAGACCTACAAACAAACAAAACAATCAAACCATTTTCTTTCAAAGTTTCTCACCAACGGGACAACCACAAGCCAAAAAAACTAACACAAACGGTTCCTGGCCCTGGACAGACCTAGAACAATGTTTGCCCAGTGTCCAGTCTCTGCAACATCTCGTCGACTTAACAACTAAACCACAGACTGGTCCTGTGCCCCTCTCAAACATGGAGACTGTGGCCGGACTTTATCCGGGTGTGAAAAGTTCCTAATGGTTCCTCACTGCGAGACAGGCGTGGCCTTCAATTTACATCTCATAAGACACTTCCTATGTCTGAAACAAAAGCAAAAGGAAACAACAAAACAAAAAAAAAACAACAAAACCAATCCGTGGAGACATGCATTCTTGGCGGTCTGTCTGTACGGCGCTGTGGGTGGAAACTGAAGGCTATCCTCTCTCATCTCTCTGCTTCAACCAACTACACCTCCTACCGGTAACAATTCTCCCTGAGCTCTGTGTTCACCCTTCAGCACTCAGCGCTTTTTCAAAATTCGTTAGAGCCCGCAAATGTGTTCAGTGTTTGGAATTTAACAAAAAAAAAAACAACAACAAAAAAAACTGTTGTCTGAAAGGAAAACGGTTCGAGGTTTTTAAGTTTTCACGTCTTCACAGAAGAATAATGATATGAATGGACAAGTTGTGAAAAAAGACTTGATTATTATGATTTATGCGCCTCTCTCTCTCTCTCTCTCTCTCTCTCTCTCTCTCTCTCTCTCTCTCTCTCTCTCTCTCTCTCTCTCTGGCACAGTGCTGAATCATAATAACCAAGCCAGTTTCACTTTCAGTTCAGTTTCAGTTTCATCAAGAAGGGGTCACTGCGTGTGTGCAGACAAGTCCCATATACGCTACACCACATCCGCTAAGTTTTGAGAGCACACCACGCATGATTTGAAGCTAATGGATCAATGAATTAACACACTAAGATCAGAGAATTGAGAAAGAAGGGCCTCGCGGCTACGACTTGGCAAGATGTGATCAGTGAATCGGCAAATCTTGCTGTTGCAGCAGTTGGAGCATAGTTACAATGTAGGCAATATGGCGGAGTTCCAAGAACGATACTCACCACACTGCTGATCGGGTCCTGCGTTGACAGTGTCTGGTCAAGTTTGACTCCTTCACGTTTGAGTGTCCATTTTAAAAATGCTGTTATCCCAGCCAATGTTCACTAACCCACGACCTGCCTACCTGATTGATGAGAGAGTGAGAGTGCCAACAAGCATCAAAGATACTGCGATGACGATACTTTTCATGAGAACCAGCGACATTTGGCCAGTATCAGCAACACGGCTTTCATGCCAAGAAGCCAACCAAAAAAAAAAAAAAAAGAAAAAAGAAAGGCATAGACATCATTTTTTAATTTTCTGTGTGTAGTGAGCTTATAAGCAATTTTACCGACAGCTGAACAGTGCGCGACAACAACAAAAGCAACCACACACACCACACACACACACACACACACAACCACACAATCATACAGAGAGAGAGAAGAGAGAGAGGAGAGAGGGAGAGAGGAGAGAGAGAGCCGGGAGAGAGGGAGAGAGAGAGCGAGGAGAGAGAGAGGGAAGAGGACGGAGGACGGAGAGGAGAGAGAGAGAGAGAGAGAGAGAGAGAGAGAGAGAGAGACGGAGAGAGAGAGAGAGAGAGAGAAAACTTACCGTGTGTGTGTATGTGCGTGAACGGGCGCTTGTGTGTGTCGTGTGTGTGTGTGTGTGTGTGTGTGTGGTGTGGTGCGTGCGTGCGTGCGTGCGTGCGTGCGTGTGAGTGCGTGGCGTGCGCGTGTGTGTGTATGGGTGTGTGTGTGTGTGTGTGGTGTGTGTGTGTGTGTGCAACGTGAACACGAGCGCACTTCATCTTATTTCCTTTTTGTCTCACGTCTTAGACCTCAATGGAAATGGCTGAGGGGGGGGGTGATTTTGTCCTGAATCTTCTCTCTCATAAATAAGGATCAGGACGTAAGTACCCTTTCCATCTCTTCCCGTCCGTCTGCCTGACTGGTCCAGCCTCTGTGCCCACCTCTCCTCTCTCTCTCTCTCTCTCTCTCTCTCCTCTCTCTCTCTCTCTCTCTCGTCTCTCTCTCTCTCTCTCTCTCTCTCTCTCTCTCTCAGCGTTTGCGTAGAATGGTTTTGAACGTATGCTTGAACGCGAAGTTTTGTAGTCACGCAATGTAGAGATGTCTTTCTTTCTGACGGAAAATAGGAAATCTTCCTACAAATAATCCACAGAGCACATTTTACTTTCTAGCAATCAACAATTGTGAACAGAATGATACTGCTGATCTCATTGGCTTATTGATTAGTATTGATATTGGTCATCAAATTACCAGATCTGTTAAAATTTGTTTTTCCTATTGAAGTATACTACTCTTTGTATTCAGTCTAGTTGCTGTATTTTCGCAAATGGAAAACGTTTGCTGTGCTCACGTGATTTTATCCACTGATATTCAGTTCTTTGATTTTTATCTGAACTTTATTTACTCTGTCAAGGGATTAGACCGTCAGCACCGACGGTTGTAATTGATGCCATCCTTAATAGCTCATCTCTCTCTCCTCTCTGTGGGGGGTATCTCTCTCTTTGATCTCTCCCTGTCTGTCTGTCTGTCTGTCTGTCTCTCTCTCCTTCTCTCCCTCTCGCACCATCCCTCTCTCCTCTATACTCCCTCCTCCCTTCTCGTCTCTCCTCTCTCCTCTCCCTCTCTCTCTCTCTCCATCTCTCTTCAATGAGAATGTTTGTTGTACTATATCGGTCTGTCCATCCACTATGGCCTCCCCCTCCCCCACACACACGCATACACTCAAACACACACAGACACAGACACACACACATACAAACACACAACACACACGACACACACACACACAACACACACACACACACACTAACGACACATCATACAACGCACGCAAGCACGCACGCACGACACGCACACCCCAAACACACACATACACACACGCCGCGCGCGCGCGCGCGCGCACACACAGGCACGCACGCACCCCCACCCACCCACCTACACACACACACACACACACACACAAACACCACACACACACACACACAAACACGCACACGCACGCACGCACGCACAACACCACACACGCACGCACGCACGCACCCACCCACCCACCCACCACCCACAACACGTAGCCTATAATATTCTACACAGAAAGAAGATTTAGAAGCATGTGATACAGGGACTAGAATCATCGGCTTAGCCTGAAGAGGAATGGACTCTTCATTCCGAGGCATATGTTTCAAGTGTGCAATCTGATGATCATTCTCACTATATCCTTGTTTTAAGCAGAGCGAGAAAAAAAGAGATGAAGTTGTTGTTGAGAGTTTAAAGAGAGAGGTGGGGAGCGAAGAGAGGACTTGAGAGAGAGAGGTGAGATAGAGAAGAGAGGGCGAGAAAGAGAGAGAGAGAGTGAGGAGAGAGGGAGAAAGAAGAGAGAGGGGAGGGGGGCACACACACCAC
>JADBJO010034474.1:0-10000 GCA_016801955.1 Conus betulinus
TTTTCTTGTGTTTTCGGTTCCCTCCATCAGTAAATTGTTTTCCCAGTCATTGCCAATGGTCGATTTAACGGTCGCATGGACTCCAGCCTATTTGAGGACCATCGCGATGACTTTTGGAATCAGTCTATATGTGTCACGGTTTTTTTGTGACAGAAAGAAAGTACAGTATTCTTTGATGTTGTTTTTTTTTTTTCTGACTCGAAGTGAGACTGGACACGCAGCCTCCCAGTCAGTGTTTTAAAGACATCTGCCACGCACCAGGCTTCCCTTTCCTCCCCCACTATAACATGTCTTCTTGGCTGTTGATTAACTGAAAGGAGATGTCAATATACTGGGCTGCAAAATGAACGCTACAAGGCACCACACTGTTGAGCCTGAGCTGTCTGTCTGCTTCAGGCAAAACCCGGAAAAAAAAAAAACAACATAGATGTAAAGGAAGCTGGGAGAAAAAAAATAGTGTAGGTAGGCAACAGTGAACGAGGATTTACAGGAAGACAGAGGTATGATGACAAGGGGCGGGACAGATGGGGTGTGGGGGTGGAGGTGGGCACTTGGGATGAAACCTGTAGCTGTGAACATCGTCACGGAGCCATTGAACTGTGTCCTGTGAGCAGAACGTTTTTGTTTACGTCTGTCTCGAAACAGTCTTGGACACAAATAAACATTTAATTATTCATTCCTATCCCCCCCCCCCCCCCCCCACACACTCACACACACATACACACACATGCACCTACGCACACGTGCGCACACACACACACACACACACACACACACACACACACACACACACACACACACACACACACACACACACACACACACGCACGCACGCATAAACACACACTCGTGTCTCACATAAGCTCACAGAGAGAGATAGATAGATAGATAGATAGATAGATAGATAGATATAGATAGAGAGAGAGAGAGAGAGAGAGAGAGAGAGAGAGAGAGAGAGAGAGAGACAGACAGACAGACAGACAGACAGACAGACAGACTGAGAGAGAGAGAGAGAGAGAGAGAGAGAGATCAAAAGTAAAAAAAAAAAGAGTAAGGAGAAACAAACACAAAAAAGAAGAAATAGAAACAAGAAATAATTGAATCTGATCTCAGTTACGAGAAGTTCTCAAAAAGAAACACGGATTCTTATTGAGATGCTCGAATTGTGTTGTGACCTTCACTCAGAAAAGGGAAGTTGATACACAGGGCAGCGAAATGAACGCTTCAAAGACCAAAGCTTCTGTCTGCTACTACTTAGATGTACAAGTAGTTTGGCAAAAAAGAAAAGTGCAATGAAGCTGGTTCAGCGAGGATTGACAGGAGTAGAGAGGGGGATGGGGAGGGGGAGGGGTAGTAGATATAGGGGTGGGTGGGTGAGATGAAACGCGTAGCTGTGAAAATCATCACTGACAGCGTAAAGGAGCCATTGCATTGTATCTTGCGAGCAGAAGGTTGTTTACGCCAGTCTCAAAACAGTTTTTGGACACAAGTAACATTCACTTACACATTCCCATATCACACCATACCCACTCAAATACGCCCCGCGCACGCGCGAGCACGCACGCACGCACGCATACGCACCCACAAACAGATGCGTGCACAAGCGCAAAAAAAAAAAAACGAGAATCACCAGGCTGTCAAACAAAGAAACTAACAGATTACTGTGCAGACACGACGCGTTTCGACCCATTGTGTCTTCTTCAAGCAGGACAAACTACATTCAATACTGTTCATCTTTTGTTTCCATTAGTTTGTATGTTGTCTATCGTACCCGAAGAAAAGAAGACCCAATAGATCAAAACCTGTTGTGCCTGTGTTGTTAATTTGCTTCTTCCCAGGTTTTTTGCTGTTGAGTTCTTTTATTTTTGCTTTTATGTGCCAATTTCTGCCTGCCTGCAGTCTTACCACTCAAAACAAAGAAACAAACAAACCAACCAAACCAAAACAAACTTTAAAAAAAAAGAGAAAAAGAAAAGGAAAGAAAAGGGCGAATGTTATCATTAGCAGATAAAATAGAAAACTGGAAAAACAAGCATATTCAAGGCTTAGTAGCTCATTGTTTGTAGACAGGAGAGAAGCAATAAACCCTGAAGCACGTGAAAACTTGTTTGGATAGACAAGAAGGTATGTGTCAGTTCTAGATCTGAGAAGCAGAAAAAAAGCCGGCTTTTTTTTTTTTTTTTTTAGAAGAATGAAAAAGCATGGAGCGCACAAAAGAGAGATGATGCACGGGACGCGTGCACCTGAAACAAAACATCCTTAACGGAATGGGCATCAATGAAAATTGACAGAAATGAGACAGGAGGAGACTGGAGAAACAACCAAACAGTGAAGGACAGTCCTTCGTGCCTTCGCCAATCATCACCATTCATATTAAGTTGTCGTTCCCATTTTCTGGAAGCTACCTCTTCTTCGTTCGGAAAGCCTCGCATTCACAGACCTCAAAATATAAACCACATCCGTGCACTGACTCGACAGAGCATTCTCTGTTTTTGTGGAGCTAGTGGCGTGTTAGAATCTTGGCAGTGGCAGAAAAAAAAAAAAAAAATGAAAAAGAAAATCAGGCAGCTGAAGGGCATCAAGGAATCATGACCTGGACGTGGCTTAGCCTCTTAAAATGTAAAGACTTCACGCTGAAACACTTGTCTGAAGGATTTCTTCTCTGAAGACCTGCTGTCAAACTCTTCCTAGCGTTTTTCTTCCTCCGGACTCAACAAACAGCTTTCGCTTGGGAGTTCAAACAGCGACTCAGCATACAATCTTTGTTTATAAGGATAGACGCTGACTCAGCTATCAGCTTTTCCTGATGACACTGAATCAAGAAAGGAAGTATTTATTTATGAAAATATACATTTACAATTATTTTTTTATCCTCATCATTACAACTGTTTACCATCTAGTCTATGCCTCTCTGCAGACAGACGAACTACCAGATTACCTCGGAGTGTAGGGCTCTAATACAAGAGCGCAAGGGCAAGGGCAGCTACGCGTTAAGAGCTGTCAGCAAATACACGTGACCTTGGCACACACACACACACACACACACACACACACACACACACACACACACACACACACACACACACACACACACACACAGAGAGACAGAGAGAGAGAGAGAGAGAGAGAGAGAGAGAGAGAGAGAGAGAGAGAGAGAGAGAGAGACACACACACACACACACACACACACACACACACACACACACACACACACACACACAGACAGAGAGAGAGAGAGAGAGAGAGACAGACAGACAGACAGAGACAGACAGATAGATAAGCAGGCAGACAGCTAAACAGACAGGCAGACAGACATACAGCAGGCAGGCAGGCGGATTAAAAAAAAACAGTCAGGCTGATAGACAGACAGATACACAGACAGAGAGGCAGGCATACAGACAGACAGGTAGACATACAAACAGAGGAGGACAACCTCTGATCCACTTTGTGTGACAGAGAGGGGAAAAATACCGCCACAGCAATTTCATGTTTGTTTGCTTGTTAGTTGTTTTTTTCCCACAATGTCTTGTGTCACCCTATCAACGTCACATTTACACCTCCGAAATCGACGTCCCCTGCAGAAAAAAAGTCACAGTGGCTCCGACACCGGCTGTCTACTGCGAATGTTCAATTTCAAGTCGCCATAAAGCAACCCGGCAGAGGAGTGACTGCACCGCTGCCACTGGAGTTACTGTGATGGTGTTCAGTGCTGCCTGCTCTGATGCACTGGAGTTACTGTGGTGGTGTTCAGTGTGCTGCCTGCTCTGAAGCACTGGAGTTACTGTGGTGGTGTTCAGTGCTGCCTGCTCTGATGCACTGGAGCACTGTGTGAGTGTACTGTGATGGTGTTCAGTGCTGTTCAGTGCTGCCTGCTCTGATGCACTGATGCACTGGAGTTACTGCTGTGGTGCACTCAGTGCTGCCTGCTCTGATGCACTGGAGTTACTGTGATGGTGTTCAGTGCTGCCTGCTCTGAAGCACTGGAGTTACTGTGGTGGTGGTGTTCAGTGCTGCCTGCTCTGATGCACTGGAGTTACTGTGATGGTGTTCAGTGCTGCCTGCTCTGATGCACTGGAGTTACTGTGGTGGTGTTCAGTGCTGCCTGCTCTGATGCACTGGAGTTACTGTCAGTGGTGTTCAGTGCTGTTCCTGCTCTGATGCACTGGAGTTACTGTGATGGTGTTCAGTGCTGCCTGCTCTGATGCACTGGAGTTACTGTGGATGGTGTTCAGTGCTGCCTGCTCTGAAGCACTGGAGTTACTGTGATGGTATTCTGTGGTGTGTTCAGTGCTGCTGCTCTGATGCACTGGAGTTACTGTGGTGGTGTTCAGTGCTGCCTGCTCTGATCCAGCACGCGCAGGAAACATCAGCACAGGATCCTGATGACTGTTATCAGCGAACTTGTGGAGCAAGTGTCAGTATGGTTCCCCTCCGGATGATGCCATCACACGTCCACACAACAAGGTCTCCATGGACTGGTACTGACGTATTGGGATTTCCACGAGTGTGGGTGTGCAGAGGAGTTTTCTTTCATTCTTTCTTTTTCTTTCTTTTTTTGTTGCTGTCCCATCTTCTATGCCCCTCAGTGGCACTGAACCCACGCCGCTCATTCCCAGTCCCCCCGGTCCGTCCACAGCCACATCCTGGCCCGTCCCGCTGCAGCCCCGGAACCGGTAATCCACAGGGAGAGCAGTCATGTCAGGTCGTTAAGAGGCAACCCACCGGAGGAGATGCTGCACTGCTGCCGGGCCACTTCGGTAGTGTTCAGTAGTGCCTCTTCTGATTCCACATACGCAGGATACCACTTACTAAGCCCCCAACTGACGACAATAATTGCTAAGTCGCACACACACACACACACACACACACACACACACACACACACACACACACACACACACACACACACACACACACACACACACACGTACCCACACAAGCACGTGACAAACAAAGTGAATAACGACAGGCTTGGTCGCTCCTATGGATTTAGAGCAGTGTCAAAAAAAGCAAACATGATCAAAGATCTTCAACCCTCCTTTGAGTCTGCTCACCAATCAGCAAGACAACCACTGGATGCGGTAGTTATTCACTGTGCTGTGAACGATGTTAAAGACAAAACTCCCATGGAATGCAGCCAGTCGTTTGCCAACTGTATCCGGAACATTACTAAACAGTACCCTAACCTGAAAAGTCATAGTCAGCAAAATGCCCCAGTCAGGGAATCCAAATTAAATATCAAGGGAGAATTATTCAACGCCCTCCTAAGTTCGGAATTAAGTGACGACAAGAACATCTCCGTGAGCCATTCAACCTCCTGGTCAACTCTTGGAACCTGAAGGACGGCCTCCATCCCACCTACCGAGGGGCCAGTGTCATCGCAAAGAACATCGGGCGACACGTCAGGGACGTCTTCTGGCAGAGACCACGGAAGGTCGCTCGACACCCACCGTCCCGTCCACCCAGGGCCTACCAGTTCTTCACACAGATCCGCGTCACAACTTCGGACCGTGGGTGAACATGTACAGTCCACTGTATGACTGGTAAAATCACTTACTGGACTCACTTTGTGGAACTCCAGCACTCAGCATTTTGACAGTTCAACCACCACTTGTGTTTTACTGTAATGACTTATAACCAGTTGTATCGAACATTTTCCTTCAATCATATATACAAAATCACTACACGTGGAAAATTAGCTTAGTATAACTTAGTATTATCATACTATCATTTCGAATTTAGTAATTTTTCTTTTATTTCGATTATCCTTTGTCTCATTTATTTTTCTTTTCTGGGGTCTCATGTCTTTGGACAAAGGCTTTAAAGTGTTCCAATGGAACAGTAGATCCATCTCAACTAGCCATGACCAGTTAGTTCAACATCTCGTACATGAAAAATATAATGTGTTGGCCTTGCAATCACTGAATGTACGAAAAGATAAATTGCCCAAGCTTGTCATTATTACTATCCTCCAGTCATCCAAAAGGTGGATACCAACGAGAAAGTCAGTGTAGCCATTTATATCGAAAGAAGGCGTAAAGTACACGCCGTGTATTAGTCCTGTTCCACCAGACATTCCAGGGTCACATTCTTGCGCTGTAAAAGTCCAGGTTGGCTCAGACACATTAACGATTGTGTCAGTTTATCTGCCGCAAGGGCCCAATGATGCAAATACCGAATGGCTTCGTACCTTGCGGACAGATCAAAACAACAAAATTCTAATCACTGGAGATTTTAATGCTCATTCTCCATTTTGGGAAAAAGACTGCCAATTAGTAACAAATAACCGATTCATTGAGAACCTGGTGGACTCATCTCTTTATCTGTTGAATGACGGCAGAATAACGCGCATCCCCGACAATCCTAAACACAAACCAAGCGCTATAGATCTAACGTTAGTCTCTCCAGATCTAGCAACTATATGTGATTGGAATACCCTTGATGACACATTGAACAGCGATCACATACCTATAATCATCAATTTTGAAAACTCAAGATCTGAACCGACTGATCAGACTCGAGAAAAAGTTCCAAAATTTAACTATGAGCTGGCCAACTGGAATACGTTTTCAGAATTATTAATTAAGAACGTTTCAAATAAACTGTGATGACGTTACCACCCAAGATATTGACAAACTATATTATCTCTTTCAAAACGCTTTGCTGTCTGCCGCAAATCAGTCAATTCCAAGGATAAAATCTATGGTTTCTAAAAAGCTTTTGGCAATGTCTGGTGGAATGAAGCTTGTGAGCAGGCAAAAAAGGAGAAAAAGTTAAAATTAAAAGCATACAAACGAAATAAGTGCGCTGAAAATCTTCTTGAGAAAAAGAAAGGAAAAAAATAAATTGAATAGAATTATAGCTCAGGGCAAAGCGACAATACTGGTCTTTTTGCAAACATGAAGTATCTAATTTCAAAGACTTGCAAAAAGTATGGAAAAAATTAAAAACAATGAAAAATGGAATTAAACTTCCACAATACTCTATCAAACTCGGTAAATCTAATTTCCCTTCAAATCTGATAAAGCTGAAGCTTTTGTTGACATGTTTGCCAAAAACAGCAGCATAAATAGTTTGACAGAAAAAAATAGATCATATCGGGAACAAGAAGATAAGCATTATATAAGTAGTAATAAAGATCCTGGGAATAACCACTACCTAAACGTCCCTATAACACTACAAGAAGTTCAAGAATGTCTTAGTAAATTAGGCAGCAAGAAAACTTCAGTCGGCCTTGATGGTATTTCGAATGAAATGCTACGCCACCTACCAGCAAACGTTGTGCAATTCCTCCATTTGTTTTTTTTCAAAAATGTTGGAATGATGGTAAAATACCTCGGTTATGGAAACATTCCATTATCGTTCCTATATATAAACATGGAAAACCTCGCACTGATATAAACAGTTACCGCCCAATCGCCTTAACATCCCATACCTGTAAATTAATGGAACGAATCGTACTAAATAGATTATCTTAATACTGAAAGAAGCATGATGTCATACCGATTAACCAAGCTGGATTTCAAACTGGCAGATCCACAGTAGAACACCTAGTCAAACTTACAACTCAAGTGAAACAACAATTTGCAAGACGAAAGAACATACTAGCTACATTCTTTGACGTAAAAAAAAGCTTATGATCAAGTATGGCATAGTAGACTATTATACAAAAAAAACTGTGGAATTAGCGGTAACATGTATAATTATGTTCAAGAATTCTTAGAACATAGATCAATTCAAACAAAAATAGAACATACTTATTCAAATCCGAGAACATTGCAAATGGGACTGCCACAAGGTTCAGTAATATCTCCCATCTTATTCAATATTTTAATGGCAGATTTACCCAAAGGCTTATCGAAAGGCACAGAATTAGCTCAATTTGCTGATGATATATGCCTTTGGATGAGAGTAACCATGAAACGAATAACCCCTTCGAGGTCGCTGAACTACATAAAAGCTTTATACCAACGAGAACTCGATAAAATAAATGTATTTTTAGAACAAAACGGGCTCACACTTTCTTTAGAAAAAAACACATATAATGCTTTTCAATTCTGGGTATGACCCAGAAAAGCTCCCAGTTTTTACTTTAGATGGCATTGAAATAAAATATGTTAAATCAGTAAAATTCCTAGGTATAATCTTAACTTCTAAACTGTCATGGAACCAGCACATTGACCACATATTAAATAAAGCACGGAAAAGTTTAAACTTTCTTAAGATTATAAACAAGCAACCATGGGCCAAGACGCTTCGACTTTAATACCTCTATCAACCGCTCTTGTGCGATCTAGGTTAATCTATGCTCAGGAAGTATTTTTCAGCGCACCACAATATCTGTTAAATAAATTGCAGAGCATTGATTGCAAGGCTTACAAACTCGCTCTTGGTGTTCCCACACATACATCCAACTTAGGAACATACAATGAGATTGGAGTTCTACCTCTCAGCGAGGTTCGAAAAGTAGCTGCGTCGAAGTTTGTTCTGAAGAGTTTTACACAAAAAAAATTTCTGTTCAAAAGAAGTTTGTTTAAATTCTGAAAAAGATTTTGGAAGACGAGCTAGAGGAATACAATCTACAAAATCAATCTACTCGTATACTTCTAACCTTATCAGAGATTCCAACATAAATAGTAATGAAATCGCTGTTAAACCATCCTTTTCACCAGTACCAAGATGGGAACAAAACAAAGCCTCCTTTGATACGATTCATTCAGATTTGTCAAAAAAAGATTCACCCAACATACTAAAAATTTCCGTATGCTTACACCTGGAAAATCAGTACAAGAACCACCTAAAAATTTTCACAGACGGCTCAGTGCTAGAAGACAGTAGGACAGGGGCAGCTTTTGTAATACCTGACTTAAACGTGGAGAAAATGTACCATCTTGGCAGACATTTTTCGATATTTAGTGCCGAGCTAGCCGCCATCCTAATGTCCTTAAATTATATTCTTTATCTCCATCTGAATGTCAGTCACGTACTAGTATGTACTGATTCTAGATCTGCTCTTGAAGCAATCCAGTCTTCAAATTTCAAAAATCCGTTTGGAGATGATAACAGAAATAAATCATGTTATACATCTTTTATCCGATAAAGGCACATCAGTTAGTTTTTTGCTGGGTCCCCTCTCATTGTGGCATTTCAGCAAATGAGAGAGTCGATCAGGCTGCAAGAAAGGCAGCTCGAAATGTTGAAGGTTCAATTCCCCTTAATATTCCTTTGGATTTAACAGAATGCAATATTCTTCTAAACAAAACATCGGATGGAAGTTTCAGAAACTTGATAATGAAATCGGATACTCAGTATTATCAGAGTTGTGTTAAATTTTGTGGCAAAATCAACTCGAAAACCTCGTCAAGCAATCACTTGCTTCTCTGTCTAGAGAGATTAGAAGTTTACTGCACAGAATGCGGTTAAATTCCCTTCGTACGAAGTTCTGTAAAAACATTAGATGTATGTGTGGAGAAACACTCGGTGTAGGACATCTATTAATCAATTGCCCAAGAGCAAGGGAATTATATCGTCAGTGGGCGGCGTTGTAGTTTATCTGACGGATCCAGTCCGTCATCTGTGTCCAAGATTTTGAATGACTACTCTTTTCTTTCCTCAGTTTGTAAATGTTTGTTACACAGCCCAGTGGGCATTTACCTTTGATGTTCTATCCTTTAATATTAGATTGTTAATTACTTAGCATTACTTACAGAACTCTTGCTCCTATGCTACACTCAGTTTGAAGCGTATTTGCCTAAATCCGGAAAAATTGACACATTTACATACAAGCGCGCGCGCGCGCGCACACACACGCACGCACGCACACACGCACACACACACACACACACACACACACACACACACACGCTCACACACAAACTCACATCCACACTTTGTCCCTCTATCTGGCCATCTCCAATCTCAACTCATATCATAGGAAATGTTTTTTCATACAACACATTATTAAGAAACTACTACACAGTTAATACGCACATTTCATATA
>JADBJO010034475.1:0-2500 GCA_016801955.1 Conus betulinus
TGTCCTGCATCATGCTGTCATAACTTCTCGTCCCTTCAGTACCACATCCACATCATCAACCCATAGTCTGGAAGGAAACAGCATCGTGCATCACCCTTAAGGAAGTCAGTAAGTGTGAAAGATCCGGTCCAGCTCCAGAGCCCCTCATAACACAGGCAGAATGATCAATGAAGGAAGGCGCGAACGGACGTGCAGCGACACCTTGCCGGAAATGAAAGCACGCTCATACCATGAACTAGCAGAGGCCAATTTTGCGCGATGAATTACCTCCCCTGGTGGCGGAAGGCGCTCTTGATCTGAAGGGCGCGCAAAGGTCAGTTTGTTTTCATTACTTTCTGAAAAGTTGTGGAGTTTTCACCATGTGAGTGGGTGAATCATTACCCATTCCTATCCCACAGAAAAGTGCTTTTCACTGTCCCCCGGCCCCCCTCAAGCTTACTTTTCACACCCTCACCCCACACTCCATTATCCGCTTCCCCATCTCTACCTTTCTACATTTACTTTCCTACTCCTTGTCCTCCTCCTCCTCCTCTCTCTCTCTCTCTCTCTCTCTCTCTCTCTCTCTCTCTCTAAAAGCTTACCTTTCACACCCCCCCCCAACCATTATCCGCTTCCCCCATCTCTACCTTTCTATATTTACTTTTCTCCTCCTCCTTGTCATCCTCCTCCCTCTACCTTTCTACATGTACTTTCCTACTCCTTTTCCTCCTCCTCCTCCCCTCCTCTCTCTCTCTCTCTCTCTCTATCGCTCTCTAAAAGCTTACTTTTCACACCCTCCCCCGCCCCCCCCCCCACCATTATCCGCTTCCCCCATCTCTACCTTTCTATATTTACTTTTCTCCTCCTCCTTGTCATCCTCTTCCTCTACCTTTCTACATGTACTTTCCTACTCCTTTTCCTCCTCCTCCTCTCTCTCTCTTTCGCTTCTAAAAGCTTACTTTTCACACCCTCCCCCCCCCCCATTATCCGCTTCCCCCATCTCTACCTTTCTATGTTTACTTTTCTCCTCCTCCTTGTCATCCTCTGTCTTCCTCCACCTCACCCCCCCCCCCCCTCTCTCTCTCTCTCCACATGTGAATGATAGATTTTATTTAATAGATAGACTGCTAGCATAGCATTCATGAAGGAAGCAGGAAACAAGGGAACTATTCGTTCAAAATTTGGTATCAAGCAAATGTGTGTGTGTGTGCGCGCGCGCGCGCGTGCGTGTGCGCTTGTGTGTGTGTGTGTGTGTGTGTGTGTGTGTGTGTGTGTGTGTGTGTGTGTGTGTGTGTGTGTGTGTGTGTGTTCGCATCTATGTGAGTGTATGTATGTGAAAAGTTGAAAATAATTTACACTGTTATTATCTGATTCATTTTCGCCATCATCACTACCCTAATTACAGTTAACGTCCAGCGACAAAGTAAACTGATGGAATGAAAAAGAACAGGGAATCCACACGCCTAGGTAGATAAAGCCGTGCGTATAGTTCTTTCGTTCAGCGAACAAGTCTGTGTATGCACATACATTTAGCAGGGATCCATAAATAAACACGCATGGCAACTCTTGTTCCCAGGATAGACCACATTTTATCAAAATGAGGTGTATTCCAAGTAAAAAATATCAGTGTGTGTGCGTGCGCGTGTGTGTGTGCCTGTGTGTGTGTGTGTGTGTGTGTGTGTGTGTGTGTGTGTGTGTGTGTGTGTGTGTGTGTGTGTGTGTTTTTCCGAAGCCTTTTGTTCTAGGTCATCTTTCATCCTCTTTCGACTAATCACCCCTTTTCCCCCCCCGTACTTTCGGTGTATACTGTCTTTTTGCCTTTCTTTAAATCTCTTTTGTTTTCTTATCGTCTGCTGCCGAAAGCAAGTTATTATCCCTATAATCTCAGTTGAGGAGCCAGAAAATTAACTAGCATTATTGTGTGTGTGTGTGTGTGTGTGTGTGTGTGTGTGTGTGTGTGTGTGTGTGTGTGTGTGTGACCGAGTACAACCATGTGTTAATCTGACAATAAATTGGTTTCAGTCAGTCAGTCAGTCAGTGTGTGTGTGTGTGTGTGTGTGTGTGTGTGTGTGTGTGTGTGTGTGTGTGTGTGTGTGTGTGTGTGTGTGACATGTAAAATGAAAACCACTATCTCCAACATTATGGCTACCATTTCCATATAGTAACAACACAATGAAAGTAAAGAAACAAGAAAAAGGGGGGGGGGGGGGTGATCACATTTAAATGTACAAACCGATATGTATTGTTCTGCTGTCAATCTTTTGGATCTCGTCCTATTGATTAGATTGGTTCCCATTCTATATCAGTGGCATTAATTCATTTCTGTCTTTCATTTTTTTTCTTTCTTTCTTTCTTTCTATCTTTGTTTCTTTCGCTTTTCTCTTTTTCTGTCTCTCTGTCTTCTTTTAACAAGAGCATCCTTCCATTCCCTGCTTACTGATCCCGATCATTTCCTCCCCAGTATTATTTCCCCTTTCTTTATTTTGTGCTCGTTTCTCGTTTCTTCTATCCCCCCTCCCCC
>JADBJO010034475.1:7500-13407 GCA_016801955.1 Conus betulinus
GAAAAAAAAAAAGTAGTATATTTTGATTTCTGTTGCCATGTTTTGTTTAAGAGCACACTACAAATGGTTAAAATCTTTGTAGATCTAAGTCAGTTTATAATGACATTGCTTATGGTATCTGAACATAAACTATGAACTACGGATTTTTTTTTTTTGTTCTGTTATTGTGTTTTTTAATATATCGAAAAATGTGTTGTTGATATAGGTATATTGGAAGTGTAACAGGATGGACGAATTTTTCCAGAATTTTAACTCGATTTTTTTTTTAGATTTTAAATTGGCATATTTGACAGATATAATAGCTTATTATTTAAATGTATCCCTTCATGATGAACAGTAGCCTACACATGAATAAACTTTCCCAGCGTGCTGATTCTCTCTCTCTCTCTCTCTCTCTCTCTCTCTCTCTCTCTCTGTTCCTCTTTCTCTGTCTATCTGTGTCTATCTGTCTCCCTCTCTGTCTCTCTGTCTCTGTGTCTGTCTCTCTCACACACACACACATGCACGCGCGCGCGCGCGCACACACACACACACACACACACACACACACACACACACACACACGTGCGTCGCTATCCACTCTATACAAATGTAAATTGGCGGCTTTGCCATCATTTGGTAAGGATAACATCTACCCCAGGAAAATATCCACGGGAATACATGGGGTGAAACGAAAAAAAAATGAAAAAAAAAAAATAAAGAAGCACTGACATTAAGCATACCAAACACACTGGAGGCGAATTCATGGATCCAGGAACCGGAAAAAAGCGTACAGATCGTCATGAAGAATCACTGAATTATGCCATTTCATTGACTCTTCATCACTGAATTATGTCATTTCCTTGATTCTTTATCACTGAATTATGTCATTTCATTGACTCTTCATCACTGAATTATGTCATTTCATTGCCTCTTCATCACTGAATTATGCCATTTCATTGACTCTTCATCACTGAATTATGCCATTTCATTGACTCTTCATCACTGAATTATGTCATGTTATTGCCTCTTCATCGCTGAATTATGCCATTTCATTGACTCTTCATCACTGAATTATGTCATTTCATTGCCTCTTCATCACTGAATTATGTCATTTCATTGCCTCTTCATCACTGAATTATGCCATTTCATTGATTCTTCATCACTGAATTATGTCATGTCATTGATTCTTCATAATAATCTATACAAAACTGGCGAATTGAAAAAAAATGTTATATTCTTCGATGAAAATAAACTGGGAGCCTTTGGTATGCATAGATGTCTGTCAAACATGACTTTACCAGGTGTAAACAAGAGAGAAAAAAACGAAGAAAAAAAAACACAGAGAAAAGAGAGTTCGAAACAACATGAAACTGGTCAGCAAGTTTATTTCACACAGTGCATCATCTCTCTCTGCATTGAATTCAGTAAGTTCGTTCTCTCTGTATGTCCAGTGTACTAACTTTCAATATACATCTAGTTCAAGGGTCAGGTCAGATTATCAGATATTTTTTTCAAAGGAAATCGTAAATGAGGCATGGAACAGTAAACAATAAATTATAAATTAGTAGGGTAACTCTTCCTCCCATGGTAAAATAATTACAGGTCCATAACTTCAAACGAATGCCACTTACGACACCAAATCGCCTAGCAGTAATGACAACACAGTGGGGATGTCTCCTTGTTTGTTCTGAGAGCTCTTTAAATATTCTGTGATTTAATAACAATGCTGTTCGATGGAATTCTGCCTGTCATATCTGGGCATACTGATCCTGCATTTTTAGCCTCTATAGCATTTTGAACGATGTGATTTTGAGTTGACTGTTCTGTTAGCGAATTTAAAAACTGCGAAAACCAATATTATTTCAGGTGTTTTGAACGATCTGAAGGAAGAAGTTTTGT
Source organism: Conus betulinus (assembly GCA_016801955.1). Classification (NCBI taxonomy): domain Eukaryota; kingdom Metazoa; phylum Mollusca; class Gastropoda; order Neogastropoda; family Conidae; genus Conus; species Conus betulinus. The sequence continues at coordinate 9,382 of JADBJO010034475.1, forward strand.
ATATGTTGTCATCGAATAACTTGAGCCTAAATGTGCACATAATACCTGATAACATGTCGTTATTCTTAAAATCTATCAACTTGTACAAACAAAACTTAACATCCGGCTTTCGCCCACAATGTCAATTTAATAACAAGCCAATGTATGAAAAACCATACATGTGGGAGTGCGTCTGCTAGCATTATGAATATTTCAGAAAGGCGTTATCGTAGCTTTGCTCTCGAATCATGTTTGATGGATTTATAGTCTATATCTATAGGGTAAAGAGTTTCTTGTCTCAGTCTTTAATTTGTCTTTTTAAAGACAACATTAGTTTTCTGTTTCTACACAATGAAAAAGATATGCCCTGAAAGCTGTTTTCTTTTTTTTTTGAACTAATGTTATAATTAAACGTCTATCCAAGACATTGAAAATTATTTGTTACCTTTAGTTTACTCCAGGTGGGTGGACCTTGAAAAGAGAGAGAACGCTGGCCGTCGTTTTTTTTTCTTTAATCTGACAAAGGGAATCACGTGTCAGCAGCGAGATTGTCGTGAAGGAATGTAAGGAGAAAGATGATCTAAAAGACATTTAGGACCCAATTGAGGACCCAGTGAAGCAAAAAGAACAGAGATCTGATACATATTAAGGACCCACAAAAGCAGGGGAACCAAGATCTGATAGATGTTGAGGACCAATTCAATGAACCAAAGGAACAGAGATCTGACAGATGTGAGGATCCAATGCACCAAAGGAACAGAGATCTGACAGATGTTGAGGACCCAATGAACCAAAGGAACAGAGATCTGACAGATGTTGAGGACCCAATGAACCAAAGGAACAGAGATCTGACAGATGTTGAGGACCCAGTGAACCAAAGGAACAGAGATCTGACAGATGTCGAGGACCCAATGAACCAAGAGAATCGAGGCGCAAGGAGACAGTCGTGTACTCCATTTTTCATGAACATTCAAATAATGAAGAGACTGAAGAAGAGCAGACATGTAATTCTGATTTGGACCGTTTGAAAAACAAGGTGGGTGGAGTGGTTTTGATCCATTTTGCAATTTGTCATGAGATAATTCTAAACAGCCAGAGGGCAGATAACGGGAAGTGAAATATAGTCATCAAGACTGGATAGAAAAAAAACCCAACCAAACAAAAAAGATTAGAATTAACGAGTCTTCAGTAGTAAGTTGATCGACAGAGCTAATAGAATAACGTCCTAAACAATGAATTCTGTAGGGCTCACTGACATGCTGCTTGAAGGACAGAATCTGGTCAAGTATGACGCCAAGATTGCATACCAAAATCATAAATATGATATCACAGCCATTAACAGATACAGAGGAATTAAGAAGCGCAATATTCAAGAAGTTCTTAGGCACAACAAGCATCAGCTCAGTTTTATGTTTGTTGAATAGCAGTTTGTATAGTATCACCCATTGTATTACATCAGAGACACAGGCCTAAGTGGATAGAATCAAGTTAGGTAACTGAGGTTTGGTTTCCTCAAGCGAACGGTATACAACGACTTCATCCTGACATTCTGACATCATCTGAAGTTTTCAATATTTTGAACAGACCTAGATTGACGCAGTATGCTGTCTGGATAAACGTGGTTAGAGCAACGCCACATACTGGTATGGATCGACTCAAAGGCTGGACAGAGGGCAAGGGATGAAATGAACATTAGCCCAGTCACATGTAGTCTTCATGCGTGCTTCAGCTAAGCGCAGGCATAACGCTGATTGAGAGGCGTACATCGATTTTTCCTGGTTTCATGTCACAGCTCCAGCCATGGAGTGCATTTTCTACATGTCCAATAATTTCAGAGCTTGTGTGATGAGAGTGGCCTTCAGTGTTTGAAAGTTCAAAATGCCCACAAATCTTTATATTTTTGATCCTTTCTGTTTCCACACTGTCGAAATTCATTACCACGAGAAACATTTTTGTATAACATTTTTCGAATCTTCGATCAGGGTCATTCTTTCTTTGTGGTCTTTGAAAGATAACATAATCAAGGAGAAGGAATTAGAATAGGACTACACTGTTACAGTCCTACCCTCTTGTTCTGCCCTAAACGGGCTACGCTACAGTAGTGGCGGTTGTGGTGCGCCTATGTCTCCTTTTCTCTCCATGAATGGAGCTCCTTGTTACTCCCCCCTCACCCCCACCCCGCCTCTTCGTGCGACCAGCTTTCCTCGAGGAGCGGGCAAGGAGGGACATCCACAAGCCTTGTGTCTTCGCTGCCTGAGTGAAATGTTTCTGTTTGGAATGCAGAGCAGCAGCAGTTGTCAACCTGCCTGAACTGGAAGGAGGCAACCTGCGTCCATCGATGTTTGAGTGTTGCGTCCTGTGAGGTGATGAAACAAAAAGGAAGTGACTTTTTGTGGGATTCGGGGAAAACTTCAACGTTTGAAAGGACCTGCAAGGCCCCCTTCACTACTTTTCTGGCGCGGAAAAAAACTTTTTTTAGTCAATGAAAATGGGTGGCTGACACGGTCTGTTTCCATTGGTTAGCTTTCTTTCGTATGGCCCCTTTGATTTATAGTTTGAAGTGCGAGATACGTTTTCATTATTGACCCTCTTGGAGCTGTACGCGAGTTGAAATTGTTCATCACTGACTTTGGTAGAAACAAAGTCCTAGAATTTTGATAGATAACATATGGATTGTTCGGAAGTATTCTGGAGTGTAATCCTCAAGTATAAATTCACAGTGTAACACCCCTAGGATAATTAACAAAAAATGTTTATAAGGCTCCACCAAAAAATGAAGACAAATGAATCACAAGACAAAACACTATGCATTCCGACCTCTTATGTCTTCTTCAGGCAAGATACAAAACACTCAGGACAACGAAATTGAACGAGCAATCACTCAGCTTCATCCAATTTGGCGCAAGATGGGCGTTGAATGAAAACGAGACTGTCGGGAAGGAGACAAAGAGAGTTGCAGTAGTAATGATGATTATAACAATATTGATAGGAATAATAAAAAAAACAATGATAATAATGATGATAAAAAGAATTAAAAAACAAAATAAAGAGAAGATTACCATGCTGTTCGACAATCCTCTACCCCCTGTCCTTTCTCCTATACTACTGCTATAGCCATATTATCACCAAAAGTTGTATTAATCATAACGACTACTGGACAGACAGGTCACTCAGCTGGGAAATAAGCACTTACTTGGAGCTTTCGACAGACGTCCGTCCATCTTCATCAGCGGTGGTGTTGCTACTGAATCAAACTGGAGTTCAGCGCACACGATCACGGGTCGAACCCTGGTCATGTGACTGAACAATGAGGGTGTTGTACACCAATGGCAAGGTGTGTCTGCCCCGGTCCCGGTTGAGTGTAGGGTTGTTGGTGGTAATATGGATAGCCTCCTTCACCCCACGCTGAAACCATCTATATTGTCACGGTCAAGAACGCTGATGTTGTCATATTCGAACTGATGTTGCTAGGCGAGTAGGTGGGCGCCTACTGGTGATGATTCCCTTCTGTGTTCTGTCAAGCGTTTTCGAAGAATTCTCTCAGTTTCCCCGACAAGTTCTCTTCACAGTCACGACAGCCTATTTGGTAGATACTCCAGAGTTGTCAAGTTAGTGAATTTTTTCCTTGGGGGCGACCAGCTGGCTGCGGATGGTGTTGATAGGTTTGGGATGTACAGAGACGCTGGTTTTCCTGATTTTTCTGCTCAAGGCTTCGGTCACACCGCGGATATAGGGGATGGTGACATGTCCTTTACGCCTGGTTTGGTCTTGTTGGGTGGTAGGGTGTGCGGTGTGATCTTACCAGCCGAGATGTTCCATGTCCACTTCTCATCGCCTGATATGGTGAGAACCAGTTTGAGGTGTTCCATTTTCTGGTCTTTGGCATCCTGAGTAGAGCAGATGGTGTTGGTCTGATGGGTGAGGGTGTGTATCACTCCAAGTTTCTGTTCCAGCAGCTGGTGGCTTTCAAACTGCTTGAGAATGGTCATGGTGTCGTCCATGTAGCGGCCCCAGTCACGTGGAGGAGAATGGTAAGACGCCAGGGCC
>JADBJO010034476.1:0-13405 GCA_016801955.1 Conus betulinus
TGTGTGCGTTGTATATAAGGGGAAGGGACAATGTATAGTGTTATGGATGGTACTGGGGCGCACGGCCCACGGTGTGTAACTGTTTGTTGTTTGTCGTGGGTGGTGTGTGTTGTGTGTGTGTGTGGTGTGTGCGCGCCGCGCGTGCGTGTGTGCGTGGTACTGTGCGTGCCGTTGTGTGGGGTGTGTGTGGTGGTGTGTGTGTGTGTGCGCGCGTGCGTGTGTGTGTGCGTGTGTCGGTGTATGTGTGTGCGCATGCGTGTTTGCGCTTTGTGTCGTGCATTGTGTGTGTGCTGACACAGTGTAATGGTTTGGTGTGTGTGTGTGTTGTGGGTGTGTGTGTGGTGTGTTGTGTGATTGTGGTGTGTGTGGTTGTGTGTGGGTGGTGTTGTGTGGTGTGATTTGGCTTAGGAGGAACGAACGTACGCGAGCACGTTGTGTGTGTTTGTGTCTGTGTGTACTTGTGTGTTGTGTGATGTGCATGGTGAGTGTGTGTGTGTTTGTGATTGGTGATGTGTGGGTGGTGTTTGTTTTGTGTGTGTGTGTGTTTTGGGTTGTGTGTGTTTGTTGTTGGTGTGTTGGGTGCTTGTGTGTGTGTGTGTGATGTGCTGTTGTTGTTCTGTCAGTTAACGGCACTGTATCTCCACTACTAGTTTAACTCCAGTACAAACCGTTGTTTGTGTGTGTTTGTGGTTTGCTGTCCTTTAGGTGTGGTGCTGTTGTCGTGGCTGTGTACGTGGCGTCCGCTAAAGCGGTGGTGTGGTGACAGTGTCGCGAGCTGCTGTATGTTTGGTGGGGTGTGTGTGTGTGTGGGTGTGTATGTGTGTGTGGTGGGGCTGGTGTTTTGTGTGTGGTGGCTGTGGTGTGTGTGTGTGCGTGGCGTGTACGGTATTGTTCTGCACACAGACACAGACATATATCACAGACACAGGGATCCGACACGCATCACCTTGCTATAAACACCCACACTTACTCCGACCTAGCAGCACAGCAGCATCACACATCAGCATCCATATATTATTATATTATATATTTGCCTAATGTTGTGTGTTGTGTGTGATTTTTTTGTGTGTGTGTGTGTTTGTGTGTGTGGGTGTGTGTGTGTGGCTGTGTACCTTTTGTGTTGGTGTTGTGTAACCTCATATCACGTCTAATAATCTATCTTATATATTATAAGTAGTATTAATGAATAAAAATATATTATAAGAGATATGATAGATTTACCCACCACGACAACCAGCACACACACACACACAAAGCATCGACCCACACACACTTTTTCACATACACACGTAAAATTGCGCACACCACCAAACATCCTCCACACTCACCAGAACATCACACGGACCCACACATCATGCCACACTACCCACACACACACACCCACTACACACACCTACACGACAGCTCACAAATTTCGCACACCCACCCACCCTCTCCCCAAAAATGCACTCCACAGCCCCACATATTCTGACGCAACGCACACACACACACACAACACACACCACCACATCACACACACGCACCACATCACTACACACACCACACACTCACCCACACACGACCACATACACGAATCCGTAACAAACACGGCTAAAGAGCTCAGATACAGAGACAGTCATGAAAACGTGTGGTGCCAAAACGTTCCAAAGATAAAGCTCGCACTGTGTACTTGGAGCCACCCGCCCCACCTTTCCCCCCACAAGCATATAGAGCTCCACCGTCAGATTTGCATATAAAAGAACGCTTGCTAATTCCCCTGGCAGGACCAATGATTCCCAAAATCCAGTCATGGAAACGGAAGCACACCTAACTATCTATTTCAGACTGGTAACGCGCGTAGCCCCACTGGTCCACAAAGACGTTCGAAGACTTCCCGTCTTATACGCTGTGGAATCGTACGGTCAGTACACATAGTAGGTTAACAGGTGCCATGTAATGTCTCTCAAAATGTCAAAAGCATCCGGTCAACTCCTGTAAAAGATCGAGATGCAAAAACCTGAACAACGGCCATCTTGCGCGAATCGGATGAATATAAGTGAATTGCTCCGGTACATTTCGTTGGCTCTGAGTGTTGTTCATATTCTTGCTTGAAGAAGACCTAAAAGGTCGAAAAAGCGTCGTGTGGTTTGTTCTTGTGATTCGAGGTTGTCAACATTTTTCGGGTCCCGGCGGAGCTTTATATCGACAGATTGTTTTCAGCACGTGAACACCATGAAGGCCATGGATAACGCAGGTCATTTGAACATGCTCATTCATGTTGGGGACAGTGGACGGTTTGCGGAGGACGGTCTAACAATCCCCCCGGATGGTATGCGGCATGGAACGTTTCGGTTCTGGTGTTATTCGTATGAAACTGGGCAGACCCTTGATAAAAATAAAATCTGTCAAAATTTTTGCTCATCTGGAATATTTCCTCTGAAAGTCATCGCTAGTGACCTTAACGTTCTGTCCCTTTAACATATGTTTTCTTTTTCTGTTTTCAAATTCGTCGTAAACGAAGATATTTCTCCGTGTACATTACATGTGGTCCGACGTGGGTGAAGGGTGGGGGTTGGTTGATGGTGTGTGGCTGTGTCGGTTCTCTGTAAGTAAGGGGCGTTTGGGTGACCAAACGTTTGTTGTCGGTGGTCTTTAATTGTTTTTCGTTTGGTTTCTGCATTTTTCTTGTTCACTGTTATGTAACAGTCTAATCCTCTTTACTTTTTTTTACTTCACTACAACCCCAGAGCCTCCTTTCTTCTCTATGTGATAGGCAGTACACAAAACTCATCCGATGCTATTCAGAACTAATTGAACCCAACATAAACCTACCCCTCAGAATATCCTATGTAATAGAAAAACCTTGTGTTGACTTTCATACCTTTCCTCTGTTCTCCCGCATCCTTACTTTGGTCAGTTGTAGGGTGGCGGGGGCGACATCTTGTCAGCTGCTCCTGACACGCCTGGGGATTCAGATCACAAGGAAACGCTGTGCTCAAACAGATCAGGCTCTAGGTCCTATCGACTGATGAACAACTAGTGACACTTGTTTTCATCCATCTGCGTTATACGTCCTGGCACTCGACGGCCTGGTTTCATATGTGCTGTGAAAGGAAAAGAAAGCGAAGTCGAACCTGCTAACCAGTCAGAACTATAAGCAGTGTCACAGTATAATGATCAAATGTATTCATGCTTGTCTTTAGTTTATCACCAACGTCATCCAGGGAATAGAAAACACTGGGGATTCTTGAGTTGTTGAGCCTTCATTGCATAGAACTGTTTTGTTTTTTCGTTGGAATCACAATGCCCAAGATACAGGTTATCATAACTCAAGCGTTTATTTCCATTTGATAGTCTCCCATTAAGATGACTGTGACCAGAGACAATTGCGGGGTCTGGTTCACATGGTAAATTGAACTAGTCTAAGAATCACGCACATGAAACCTAACATAAAACCAAAAACAATGGACATCTGGTTGAGGTCCATCTCCATGTATCTGAGAATCGTTTTCCTGGGTGTCTGTATTAACCTCTTCTGCAGCAATAGCCATACTATACGCTACCTTAGTGCGCAAACTCAACCTTGTGCCAAAGGAACTTCATTCCAAAATCGTTAAGTTGTTAACTTAAAGTTCATGGTCATGACACAAAGAAGATTAGACCTACGGAAACACATAGTCGTTTCTCATCTATGTTTTTCTGCACGCTGATCGAATGATCCCACTTCAAACATTTTGCGAATTTTAGGGTACCATTGTGGGTTCGGGGAGTACAGTCCCCTATCCGTATTAATCGTTGTAGTTGCTAACTCATTTGCGGAGACTGGGAAGCCACCGTGCTCATGGAATTCTAGTCAAACGGTGTTTTGAAATGTCTAAAAGGAATCAGTAGCATACTGTGCACGAAGAGAGAGAGGAGAGGAGAGGATAAACAGGAGATGGAAGAGGAGAGATAGAGAGAGAGAGAGAGAGAGTAGAGATGTTTCTATATCCTACACTCTATTCTTTCACGCTACCGGTGTTCTTCACGTTTGGATTGAACGAATACAAATTCCTCACCCTTCGAACGTAATGATAGAAAAATACTTTCCAGTTTTCCCATGCTCTGCCTCTCAACTGGTTGCACAAGCATAAGAACACGACAGAGACAAGGACGGACACATTTGTCCATAAAAACTGAAAAAACAACTGGAGCTCTGCTTTGTTACGCAGGGACCAGTGTCAGGCCGTGTGTAGAAGGCCTTCTGCCTGGCACAGTATCTGCATGCTGAAAGGTTCGATGACATTAATCTAATTGGGATTAGTCTCTGCACATGGTGTGACCCAGTTACGTTTCTTTCATTCCTGCTCACATACTCTGTATACATGATCGAAATTACGAGCTCCAAATAAAGGACAATCGTTCAGGTGAAAACGTAACAATTCTTGATAGATATTGAACATTGATGTTCGAAATTGCATTTTCCCCCCATGGGACATTTCCTCCAGCTTGACGTATGACGTATTCTAGATATGACCAGTAATAGAGTTTAATGACCTTCACCTTTGATAATGGCTAATGTTAAATTCTTCACTAGCTCCGGCTTTTTTTCAAACAGTCCAACCAAACAGTAATATCTGCAATGGACTCGTCGTTCAGTTGTTAGTTCAGCACTAACTGGTAAGTCAGCCTGTCTTGCTGTGGTGCGGCGGTGGTCCCGTAAAATCACATAACAACATTGGTTTATAGTCTTGTGAGTGGTTGGCAGGAAGGTTCGACTCGTTGGTGTTGGTCCAGGTCCCTGTTATAAATATTTGGAAACCAGATTGGTTATATTTTATGAATTTTCGTGTTTTTTCATGAGAAACGTGTAATGAATTACTGTAGGGTTTTGGTCTGAAGCCGCTTGCCACGTGACCAACTGGTACTTTTTCCGCCATAGAGAAATCATGAAAAAAGCAAGCGGACTACCATTTTTGGTATCCATGAAAAATTGTGGTCCTTCAGTACTTTTTTTTTTTTTTTTTATTGAAATTCAACTCTGGCAGTTTTTACACCACTTTTGGCAGAATGGCAACATCAGCAACCACCAACAACAACAAAAAATAAATAAAAAAAAAGAAAAGAAAAGATAGAGAAAAAAATGAACCAAATCGAGTAGATCCTTCTGTGCAACATGAAAAGTGCGCCCCCCCAAAACAAACAAACAAACAAAACAAACAAACGAATCCCACTCAATGAAGGGAAAAATGAATTACGATGAAGTGTTTGATTTAAAACTTGTCTATAAACCAAAATATGGAGACGTACATAACATAGCCTGTGAAGGCCAAACTTCCCATAGCCCAGTTGCTTTTAACGTTCCACCTATTTTTGGGGATGTGATTGGGAAACAACAACTACTTCTAAAATACAATCCCGGATCTCTTTCATTGACAAGAAAAAAAATACTGGGGACACCCGCCCCAAAAGCACACAGCGAAGACTGGCCAGACTGGCATGAAGAAGAGTATTAAAAAAAAATCATGCTGATATAACATCTGCTGTGTTCAGATTGCATTTTAAATTTGGGTTCAGAAGTGGGAGAGTGGGAAAAAACAAGGGCCATCAAAATCTGTTTTGGCAGATGCAATCAAATGAACTTGAATCTGTGAGTCACAGGAAAGGGGAGACAACAAGTAATCCATCCCAGTGTAAGTGGTTGTTTCTTGGGTTTTAGAGTTTTTTTTTTTTTTTGGTGTTGTTTCCTCCTTGGGGGACGGTCAACAGTGACCAGCTAATTGACAAGTGTGTTTTCACTGTGTAGAAGGTATTAGTCCCGCAGCAAGCTAAGCCTTCCAGATCCTGCTTTACCGGGTTGACCCGCCTAGAGCATGCAGTTCGTATATAGCCGAACCAAGAAGAATACTTTCAGAAATAGAGCAAGATCCCCTCCTGCGTACATAACAGTGGCCCTGTGTGTTGTGCTGTGGTGTGGTGTGTGTGGGTGTTTGTGTGTTGTGTGTGTTGTGTTGTGGGTGTGGGTTTGGGGTGACTGTGTTGGCCCCTTTTTTATTAATTATGCCTCAGTTTGTTTTTTTCTGTTTTTTTCCAAGTTTTTGGCTCACTCCTACTATTGGTGCAATATGTTAGGGTTTCTAACATGTGAGCGGTTAAGAGGGAGGAGGGGTGGAGGTGGGGGGTTCGTTTATGTAATATTGGGCTCGTATTGACCACATTTTGCACTCCAGTGCGACTGGCAAACATCTTTGTGGTGGGGGTAACAGGGTCGGTCTCTCTTGATCTGACATTTGCAACCAGTGCGACCTGCAACATCTTGTGGTTGCAACAAGGGAACAGGGGTCGTCTTGAAATCACATTGCAATCCAATGCGACTGGCAACATCTTGTGGTGTAAACAGGTGTCGCGTTCGGCTTGATCACATTGCCCAATCCATTTGCGACTGCAACATCTTTGTAATGTAACAGGGCCCCCGTCCCTTGATCACATTTGCATCCATGCGAACTGCAACATCTTGTTGGGTGTAACAGGGGGGTTCGTCCTTGATCAGATCGCAATCCGATGCGACGCCACATTTGGATAGTGTAACAGGGGCCTATACGATGTCAAATCTGCTATTGTTCGTCCTAATATTTTAGTTCATTTTATTTGCCAACAACAGTCCTGTTGTAACCATTGGCGAAATGTCGCTACTAAAGTCATTTATGCTATATTTTTCAACACGCTTGGACTAGTACCCAAAAACAAACCCAAAGGCCTTTTTCAGGCAAACACAACTCGGACTTCAGTCACCCAGTTTTTTTCACTTTTTTCGTTTGGAGATATCTCAAATTCATATACATTTCCATACTCTTGCTTTGCGTGGAACCCTGTTTGCTGATCCTATTTGTAACAAATCAAACCCAAAGCTCAAACGACATCTCACTGCTGAGTTCACACACAAAGGATACCCTGTTTGTTTTCAACGACCGTTGTTAGAAAAGGTCAGTTTTTTTTTTTGGTGTCCCTCATATCTATTCCTTGAGAAATTTCTTTAAGCATAACATAAAGGATCATTCACAGTGCCAATAGCTGCTTTGTCAGATCCCCATAACTCTGGCTGCCCCATAGACCCGATCCCATAGGCCTGAAACTTGAGAGTCAAACACCTCCATAAACACAAAACAAAAAAACTATTATTATTAAGATGATGCACAACTTCTTTTATAATACAAGATCCTTGATAGCCAAAGAAGCCAAAACTAAGATGGGTGGAGAAAAATATTCCTAAATGCTTACAACATGGCACAACCATCATAAAATCACACCTTTTCTCTTACAACTTAGAAAAAACCAGTCTTTTTCGAAACACAATGTATCCAGCTGTATTCATTTATTCATATTAACTTTTCGCCTGAACTGAAGCCAGCAAACCCTTTGAGAAGATGTCTGTTAATTAAGAATCAAACTACTTTTTCAAAATCTATAAAATGGGACATGCATTCGGGATTGTAAGAAAAGTGTTTTTTTTTTGCTAGCAAGAGCTAACAAAGTAAATAATGGTGGTGGGTGGTGTGGTGGTGTGGAGAGAGAGAGAGAGATGAGGAGAGAGGAGAGGAGAGAACGAGAGAGAGAGAGAGAGGATTTGCTTACAATTTTGGCAGTTGGTAAATGTTACACACACCACACACACACACCACACACACACCACAACACACACACCACACACACACACCATATTATATATATAGTATATATAATATATATATATATATAATTTATATATATGTCATATATTGTGTGTGTGTGTGTGTGTGTGTCCAGTGTCAATGGTGGTGGGTAGGTTGTTCGTGCTTCGTTTTTCAAGTGGGAAAGTGAATGTCCGGCTGTGTGTGGTGACCAGGGTTGAAGGTTTTTCAAGAGGTCTTCGAGACGCGTCGTTTTGTCTTCTCATTGTCTGTTTAATCTGGACTGAATCTGTTCTCATTTGTAGACACGTATTAGATAAAGACCCCCCAAATAGGTCCCCCCCGCGGTGTCCGGTCGTGTTTAGTCTTTCTCCATTTGTCTTGTGTAATTTCTTGTGAAAGATCTCCTTCCATTTCTAGACCGCCTTAGATAGGAAAGACCACAATAAGAATAAATTCTCTGTGGTGTTGTGTATGAAAATTGGTTGGGTGCAAGTTGTGTGTGTGTGGTGTGTGTGTTGTGTGGGTGGTGCTGGTGGATTTCCACACATATTTGGACACAAGCGGCAGTTACTGTCCACTGCCAACATTGTAGAATGTACCATTGGGTGGGAGGGCTCTCCACTGTGCCGACTGTTGTTTCCGGACCAATGAGTCAGACACCTGTCTCTCTTGCAGGTCCACTCTTTGGAAACAGATGTCACTGGGGGGGGGGGACATTCACTGTATCATGTCACTCTACAATGTCCACTCATACATGCTCCCTACTCACTCTACATGTCACTGTACATTTCCCACATGACCACTCTACATGTCACTCTACATCGACTCTACATGTCACTTCTACATTTCACTGTACATGTCACTCTACATGTCCTGTACTTGTCTACTGTGGCTCTACATGTCACTCTACATGTCACTGTCCATGTCACTCTACATGTCTCTATACATGTCCCTTCTACATGGTCACTCTACATGTCCCACTCCTACATGTCACCTACATATCACTCTACATGTACATTCTACAAGTCACTGTACATATCCCTCTACATGTCACTGTCTCTCGTACATGTAACTCACATTTCACTCTACATGTCATTCTACATGTCCTCTATACATGTACCTCTAATACATGTCACTCTACATGTTTCACTGTTACAGTCCCTCTACCAGTCCCCACTTCCCTACATGTTCCCACTCTACATCTTCTCTCTACATGTCCCCACTCTACATGTCCACTGTACAATTCCACTCTACAAAAGGTCCCCACTGTCTCTCATACATGGTTCCTCCCTCTACATGTCCCCACCCCTTCAGCATGTCCACTCTAACATGTCCCCCACTCCCTACCAATGTTCCCCTCTAAATACATGTTCACTCTACATGGTTCCCAACTCTACATTGTTTCCACTGTAACATGTCCCCCCCCAAAACTCGCTAACATGTTCCCACTCTACAGTCCCCCCAGTCTACAAGTCACCTGTCACCTATTCCCTCTACATTGTCCCTCCGCTATAAATTTTCCGCTCTCACTTTTCACTCCTACATGTCCATTTCCTACATGTTCCCTCGATTACCATGTCCAACTTCACACTTTGTTCCAACTCTGCAATGTACTGTCCCCCCGGCAGAAAATGTAAAAAACTGCTGACCCTAAAGGTGGACCAAGCCGGGAAAAAATAAAGGACCCCTCCCCCCCTCCCCTCTCTCTCCCTCTCTCCTCCCCTCTTTCCTCTCCTCTTCCTCCTCTCTTTTCCCTCTCCTCCCTCTCTCCTCTCTCTCCTCACATACACACACACCCACACACCAACACACACACACACCAACAACACACAGACAACCAACAACACACCACACCAACACAACCACACCCACAACATTTTTTGCATTTAGTTTTTTTAGTTTCCCCATCGTTGGGGTGGGATTGTGGGTTTTTTTGGATACTCTGGCCCTTTTGAAGTAATACGCTTACACAGTTGCGCATGAATCGTTGGCATGGCGATGTTGGAAGAAAATAACCGACTCCCGTAACTGGAAACCTGCTAACTTTGTAGAAATGGTGTTGAAGAAAACGTCCCACAACCGTGCTGGAAATAAGACAATGACGTGTTTTTGTGTTTTTTCAATTATTTAGGGTGGTTCTGTAGTTCAGGGTGGAAATTGTGTAATAATTACGAAAAGCATAACTTAAATTGGAAAATGGCGTTTGTTTTTTTCAAGAACTAACACCACGCAAAATGACCGGCGAATCCTCCTGGACCATTTGAAAAACTTGTGGGTGGGGTGGTGTGTGGTGTTGTGTGGTGTGTTGGGTGGTGTTGGGGGGGTGGGGGTGTTTGTTGTGGGTGGTTTTGTGTGGTGGTGGTGTGGTTGTTTTGTGGGTGGTGGTGAGTGTGGGTGTTTGAGGGAGAGAGAGAGGTGGGGGGGGGGGAGAGTGGAGGTTCCCTTGTTTTATGGTATTTGATCCCCTTTGTTTTTTTGTTACCAGACAAGAATTTTTACTACATTGGACACTCCCGGTTCCCTGAAAGGCAAAAAAAAAAAAAAAAATAAAAATTAAATAAAATAAACTTTTAAATAAAATAAAAATGAAATTAAATAAAAAAAGAAACAACAGTTTCGTAATTGCGCACATTGGGACAAATCAATGCCCAGGTAAATTAAAAAAGTTTACAGATCTTCCGGCCATTTTTTTTTTTTTTATTGGGCCATGTGAAGTGCTCCGTTTTTTCTGAAATTACTGGTTGGGCCAGTTTATTTATGCGGAGCAGGAAACAGAACCCTGCTTATAATCCCTACATTCCCCTTTTCATCCAACCATTGAATTCCACTGAAATTGTTCGTTTTTGGGAAAATAGTAGGTTTAATCTTTTTTTTCCATGAAATGTTTATGCCCTACCCATTTGTACGGTTGTTCCTTTAATGGTTTTTTGGTTAGGAGAATTTAATTTCATTAACACGGTTATTTGAAAAGAGGTGCCATATATAGTTTGTTCTATTAATGAGTACGATTATAAGAAATATCCCTTTGGATCATAGAATTTGTCTGGTCCCGTATAAACCGTTTTACCTATTTACACATTTTTGCCGTGGTGGTGGGGTTTTTTTTAAAGCCCAACAAAAAATGAAATCGACTGTGGCGACACCCCCTATATAGTTCCCCCTTTGTTTTTTCTGTTGGAAAAAGAGGTAGCCGGTTTTACTTGTGGGTTCTGCTAATTTGCTGGGCAGTCCCTGTGAGAAAACTCAGAATTGAATCAGAAAAGGACCTGGTGGCCGCCCAAGCTTTTGGCATGCCAGATCTGAGAGCGCCTGGGTTTGTAGGAGGCTTGGGTCCGTGGTCAACTTGGGATGGGGAATGCAAGTGGTGTAAGGTCCCCACTTTGCTGGCTTTGGCCCCTCGGCCAGGTGATTGTGAGGAATGGTTAGTGAAGGCCTCAAATCCCACTGATTGCCTTTTTGACACCCCTCCCCCCCCTCTCTGTTCCCCCCCCCTCTGTTTTTTTCTCCTCCGTCAACTGACGCCTCCTCGTCCTCCTCCCCCTGCTTCCTCACCTCCTCCCCCCTTCTCTTTCTCTCTCCCTCTTCCTCCCTTCTGATCTCCACACACATACCACAACACACACACCACACCACCAACACACAACCAACACACACCACACACCACACACCCACACAACACAAACCAACAACACACACACACCACACACACACACACACACACACACACCCCACACACCAACACCCACACACAAACAAAACCACAACACATTAAAACGACAGGAAATTCTTCTTGTCTTGTCTCCTACACTCTGATAATTGATAAGCACTTTACCGGGGCAGTGAAAATACTGGTTCAAGAAGATTAAATTAAACCCACACGAATACTCGAAAAACAGCATAACAAAAAAGAATTTGAAAAGGAAGTTTAATAAAATTCCCCAACTGGCTTTTTGACATAAAAAAACATTTCGTTTTTTGACCCTACGGATTTTTCCGGAGCGTGGCTAAATGGAAGAGTGGGAAGATTAAAGCATCCTTTAATCAGCGGTTTTGTTTTTTTTTCATACGAAGAAAGGGTAGACTTTGTTTTTTCAAAATGACCTGGCCCACGGTTAAATTAGAAGGTTGTGTCCGTTTTTTTATCCGTCTAACGCATCCTTTTTGAATCACTGCATCCAAACCTGGAAAGGAAATATCTTATAATATATCTCCACAATTTACAAACAATTCAGGAGCCATTCGCAAGTCCAATTTTAGGTGTAAATGAAAAGCTTCGACAATTAAAAAGTTTGTTAACCGATCACCAATCCTGCCCCTTTTTCGCACTGAAGAAGAAACCGAAAATAACATGTTCCCTTCCCAAATGCCCCCCCAAGTTTACAAAAATTCACGAAGACAAATAAGAATTTCCCCAAACGCACTATAAAGAATAGCTTTTTTTCCTGTCCCCCTCAGTTGAAAGGCCACTATTGCCAAACGAATTGCTGGCATAAAAATGAGAGATGTTTGCTATGTGTTGTACATTAACGCCTTCACGTTTGTTTATAGAGTAAGATTTTTAAACGAATTGTTTTTTATACACCTCAGTTTTTTGTTTTACTTGTTTGTTTATCCGCCAAGTGGGAGCATAAAAAAAAGGACTTTTTTTCCTATATAAATCATTCATTTTCAATAGCATAAACATTTTCCATGTTTACGTGTCCCCCTCCCCATGTTGGATAGGCACCCTGGAGGCCTGCACATTAAAGTCCCACGAAGTGTTTCCCACGAGAGTTTTTTCACGAGAGTTTCCTCCCCCCCCCCCCCTCTCTCCGTCTTTCCTTCCTCCCTCCTCATCTCCGGCGTCCCCCCGCTGTCCCCCTCTCTCAGAGCGGTTTTTTTTTTTTTTTGTAAACATTTTTTGTGTGCCCATTTTAGCCTGAACGGGCGTCAAGTTTTAATGTTTTTGTACGAAAGGAAAATAATTTGTTCAGTTCCCATTATTTTTAAACACGTCTTTAAAACATTACTACGTGGGCCCGGCAAATGAACTGAGAATAAAACGTTGGAAAATTCCAACCAGTTGGGAAACTTTGAACAGATGTGGGAATAGAAAGCCATTCCCCCCGCCGCACTCCTACCCATTTTTTCCCTTACCTTCCCCCCACGCAACCGGTATCCCCACCCTGTCCCTTGCCCCAAACTCACCAACAGTGGGTGTGGGCCCCCCGCACGGGAAAAAAATGAAACTGCCCCCCCCCCCCCCACCCCCCCCCCCAAAAAATCCCCTTGCGTGGGGGATCGAAATTCCCTGCTCAATGGCAGCAATCACAAAACTGTTTTTTTCCCCCCCCCCGCCCCAAATATACTGACGCACTATGAACCTTTCGGTCTTAGACAGTTTCTCTCGGCCATGGTTAACGACCATCATGCAGCACCATCAGAGACAGCTCTCCCTCTTTTTCCCTCCAGCCATTGTTACTGACCGCACATGCATTCAATCAAGAGCAACATCTGTTCCCCCCCCCCCCCCTCAGCACGGTACTGGACCACTAATGACATTCCAAAACCACAAAAACAGTTTTTTTTTTTTTTCTCTCTTCAACATAACTGAACCCATCTATCAGCATCAAGGGGCCAGTTCACTCACTAAGGTACGACACTATGAACGCCCATACCAGAGACAGTTTTTGTCCGCTTTCAGCCATTGGCCCTGGGGACCCACTATTGACGTCCATCATAGACCGTTCTCTCAGCAGGTACTGAAACGCATCATGACAGCACCACAAAGGCGCCCC
>JADBJO010034477.1:0-5000 GCA_016801955.1 Conus betulinus
TTGTTGTCTTGTTATGCGTTTCTCTTCTGATGAATGTCATCGGTAATTGATCACATTCTTGCAAATGGGCGTGATCACTTGCTGAAAGATAATTTAATTCTCTCTCTCTCTCTCTCTGTTTTTTTCTGTCTCTGTCTTCTGTCTCTGTCTCTGTCTCTCTCTCTCTCTGTCTCTCTCTCTCTCTCTCTCTCTCTCTCGCACACACACACACACACACATACACACACACACACACACACACACACACACACACACACACACACATTACCATTCTTATTATTCCCCTGGTCTCCAATCTTGCAAGGTTGTCAGCAATACCATTTTCATTATTTATCTCGTTTCAGTCCTTTCCAGATTTATTGTTTTCATTTGTTCTGATCCAAATCCATTCAGCTCCATCCCCGGGTTTGTCGTATATCTTGGTCATAACTCAGAAAAATATTTCCCCTTTCTTCTTCTTCTTCTTCTTCTTCTTCTTCTTCTCTCTAGCTCTCTCTGCATTTATGTTATAGTGTCTGTTTTAATTATCCATCTGACTCCTTTTCAGAAGAAAAAAGACAGAAAACCCAAGCTACTGTCTTCATCATTATTTCTACAGTGAAAAAAAGAGAGAAGTATTTGGATGTTTTCTAAATGAAAACATTAAGACAGAAAAACTTTTTATAAGAGATCAATGACTGCCTTGTTTCATGCAAGAACTATTGCCAAAAGGCACTTTGTTAATATCTGCAGCTGTGTCTCCCTTTTTCATATTTCTTGATTCTTGTGGAACAGATTGGTACGTGGAAGAATTAGCTTCAGCAGGTTTTATAAGGTGGCAAATCCGTCAACACTTTTATACAGGATGTGTGAATCTGCAGCCGAGAAATTCCTTACAGCAAACTTTGGGTTTCTTTTTCCTTTTCGTTCTTGAGGGTGGGGTTGAGGGAGCTGTCAATGTAGTATATGACCCATTGCAAACGGAACAGCATGAATGGGGTTATAACAAGTTTGTCTATAAACTGAAACAAACCTAAAAGAAAGAATGCATAGTTGAAACAAGTTCATTTAATTGAGCTATTTGGATCAAGACAAGTAAAGCACCGTGTTATTCTCAGTTGTAATTTGCCATTCCTAATACACTAGTCGTGCTCAAGAGGCGGTTCCTGTAATTGGTCAGATAGTTGGGCGTTTGGCAGCAAGTTTTAGGGTGATAAAAATATGTTCCTTTGTGTTTAAATAGATCTTTGTCGCGCGCTCACATTTAACTGGAAAGTGACAGAAACCAGTATTGTTTTTTTTTTTTCCTCAGAGAACACACACACACACACATACACACACACACGCGCGCGCGCACTCTCGCGCATTCTCGAACTTACGCTCGCACGCACGCACACACGCACGCACGCACACACACACACACACACACATACACACACACACACACACACACACACACACACACACACACACACACACACACGCACGCACGCACGCACGAACGCAGGCACGAACGCACGCACCCACGCACACACGTGCATACACACACACACACACACACACACACACACACACACACACACACACACACACACACACACCAAGTTGGCAACAACAGTATACGTAGGGGGGTGTGAAGGTACTGATCGTGCTCTTTTCACTATATGTCTCGTTTCATATTGTTGTTTTGTTATGCGTTTCTCTTCTGATGAATGTCATCGGTGATTGATCACATTCTTGCAAAATGGCGTGATCACTTGACTGAAAGATCAATTTAATTCTCTCTCTGTCTCTCTCTCTGTTTTTTCTGTCTCTGTCTCTGTCTGTCTCTCAAACACACACACACACACACACACACACACACACACACACACACACACACACACACATACATTACCATTCGTATTATTCCCCTGGTCTCCAATCTTGCAAGGTTGTCAGCAATACCATTTTCATTATTTATCTCGTTTCAGTTCCTTTCCAGATTTATTGTTTTCATTTGTTCTGATCCAAATCCATTCAGCTCCATCCCCGGGTTTGTCGTATATCTTGGTCATAACTCAGAAAAATATTTCCTTTTTCTTCTTCTTCTTCTTCTTCTTCTTCTTCTTCTTCTTCTTCTTCTCTCTATCTCTCTCTGTATCCATGTTATAGTGTCTGTTTTAATTATCCATCTGACTCCTTTTCAGAGGAGGAAAAAAGACAGAAAACCCAAGCTACTGTCTTCATCATTATTTCTACAGTGAAAAAAAAGAGAAGCATTTGGATGTTTTCTAAATGAAAACATTAAGACAGAAAAACTTTTTATAAGAGATCAATGACTGCCTTGTTTCATGCAAGAACTATTGCCAAAGGCACTTTGTTAATATCTGCAGCTGTCTCCCTTTTTTTTCATATTTCTTAGTTATTGTGGAACAGATTGGTACATGGAAGGATTAGCTTCAGCAGGTTTTTGTAAGGTGGGAAATCCGTCAGCACTTTATACAGGATGTGTGAATCTGCAGCCGAGAAATTCCTTACAGCAAACGTCGGGTTTCTTTTTCCTTTTTGTTCTTGAGGGTGGGGGGTGAGGGAGCTGTCAATGGAGTATGTGACCCATTGCAAACGGTACAGCAGGAATGGGGTTATAACACGTTTTGTCTATAAACTGAAACAAACCTAAAAGAAAGAATGCATAGTTCAAACAAGTTCATTTAATTGAGCTATTTGGATCGAGACAAGTAAAGCACCGTGTTTTTCTCAGTTGTAAATTTGCCGTACCTAATACACTAGTCGTGCTCAAGAAGCGGTTCCTGTAATTGGAAAGATAGTTTGGGCGTTTGGCAGCAAGTCTTAGGGTGATAAAAATATGTTCCTTTGTGTTAAAAAAATCTTTGTCGCGTGCTCACATTTAACTGGAAAGTGACAGAAACCAGTATTGTTTTTTTCCTCAGAGAACACACACACATACACACACACGCGCGCGCGCGCACACTCTCGCGCATTCTCGAACTTACGCTCGCACGCACGCACACACGCACGCACGCACGCACACACACACACACACACACACACACACACACACACACACACACACACACGCGCGCGCGCGCGCGCGCGCGCGCGCGCACGCACGCACGCACGCATGCACGAACGCAGGCACGAACGCATGCACCCACGCACACGCGCATACACACACACACACACACACACACACACACACACACACACACACACACACCAAGTTGGCAAACAACAGTATACGTAGGGGTGTGAAGGTATTGATCGTGCTCTTTTCACTATATGTCTCGATTCATATTGTTGTTCTGTTATGCGTTTCTCTTCTGATGAATGTCATCGGTAATTGATCACATTCTTGCAAATGGGCGTGATCATCACTTGACTGAAAGATCAATTTAATCTCTCTCTCTCTCTCTCTCTCTCTCTCTCTCTCTCTCTCTCTCTCTCTCTCTCAAACATATATATATATATATATATATATAGACATATACATCACCTTTCTTATTATTCCTCTGGTCCCCAATCGTGCAAGGTTGTCAGCAATACCATTTCATTATATATCTCGTTTCAGTTCCTCTCCAGATTTATTGTTTTCATTTGTTCAGATCCAAATCCATTTAGCTCCTCCCTGGGTTTACCGTATATCTTGGTCATAAATCTGAGAAAAAAATTTTCCCCTTCTTCTTCTTCTTCTTCTTCTTCTTCTTCTTCTTCTCTTCTCTCCATCACACTCTGCATTCATGTTATAGTGTCTGTTATTATTATGGAAAATAGTTGAGGTGAAAAGAGTTGAGGAGAGAGAGGGAGGAGAGAGAGAGAGAGAGAGAGAGAGAGAGAGAGAGAGAGAGAGGGGGGGACAGATTGAGTGAAATGAACGCACGGATCGCTTCCATACAAACCGCAAAATATAGGCAATAACATCAGTAAGACTACCACCATAACTTCCAGCACAATTGTTTGCGTCATCTAAAAACAGCAGGATCAACAGTGTCTATATCGATGCATGGACAGAGAAGAATATTTACACGAAGTCCTGTGTCTACATGACAAGAACATAAAAAGGTAATTGAACAAAACCAAACAAACAAAAAAGCAGATGTATATTCGCAAGTAATTAAACAAGGCTCCATTTTCTTGACTTTTGTATTCATTGTTAATTTCGTTAAATTTTTCCTTGTTTCCTTGTTCTTCTTCCTTTCTTCTTCCTAAATTTTTTTTTTTCTTTCCTTCTTTCCTTAATGACTTCCTGTTATAACTCATTATCCTCCCATTCATCAAAAAAACATTTTGAGAAAGTTTGATAGGAGGTCGAGGGGGGGTGGGGGGATGTGGATAATAAGTGCAAAAGGATGACGATTTATCCGCATTGACTCTCTCAGAAGCCGACAGAGCGAAAGGTTGCACTAAACACACTGAAGACCGCCTCACTGATTTGTCTCAGACAAACCCGGACAGCATGGCTAATTTCATCGTCTTTGCTGGAAAAATCCGCTTTACCCTCCGCCTAATCAAACACGGTTTGTAAAAGGCGCGAGTTAAAAGAGAGCTCCTTTGGCACGCCGAAGGGCCTGAATTTAGTTACCTTTAAATACGCGCCAAAGCGCCTAAGTGCGTGATGCACCATGGGAACGGCTCCTACAGCTCCACCTAGCGGTTCAAGGGACAGTAACACACAACTTGAGGAAAACGACCTCGCTCTTTACCAGCCTCTGGCCATATGCATACATTCCATCCAGAATATTTTGCCAGAAATTTGAGCTGTGATGTTTATTCTTCTTTTTTCCCCCCCTTCCCTCTCCCCCCCCCCCCCCCCCCCCCCCCCCAGTGATGTCACTGGGTTTCCACGTTCTTTTTCCTGCCAGTTACTGTAAACCGAGGGCGGGGCCAGCACACTCATGGTTGTTCTGCTCCAGACCCTGGTAAAGTTGATTATTCTCCTAGTGTGAACAGAACATTAGTTTCATTCCGATATGGTGTGATTCGTATGCGAACTCTCCTCTCTCTCTCTCTCTCTCTCTTTT
>JADBJO010034478.1:0-13403 GCA_016801955.1 Conus betulinus
TTGAGATCCTGATTACAGTTTGCAAGAACGGTGCTAAAAAAGACTCGTGGTTAGAGGAGTGGGGAACAGGCGTGTGGGGACAAGGTTGGTGGCTGGATGGATGTCGAGCATCACATTTTGCGTTTTCGTTTCGCATCCACGCAGCATATGCATATGTGAATTCTATCCCCTTGGCTTACAGTATTAAGAATTGTATGAATATACCACTGAAACAGATTTTTCAAAATGAGCTGTTTTCCCCCGAGACGAATGCCTACTCTCCTTTCGTCTAAAAACACTGTAACGCATACGCGCACGCACGCACACACACGCACACACGCACACGCACACACACACACACATGCACAAAGGTGAGAGGCTGACAGATTTTTTTTTTGATAAAGTCACTGGTTTACTATGCGTTGCTAAATGTTTTTCTACTGAATATATCCAATCGACCACTTCGTTGATAGCCATCTGTCTTAAGCTATGTAAAATGAAAGTGGAGCGTAAAAGGATACTGCTCTTTGTTTGCTAATGCAGGATTGTTGAAACGTTTCATAACGATATAATGAATCGTATTAACCGAAATATTGTTAGATTGCGAGATAACAGAACGCAGATACTTGTGTAAAATCAAAATCATTCCGCAGCAGTTTAGTCGGAATCATTTGTGCAGAATAGTCGATGTTCACAGAAAATATCGATGTTTTTGTCACCAGGGGCAAGGCACTCAAGCATCAGCGACCGTGAAAAACGGGGAGGACTACGAATGAACTCGGGGAAGGCAACGGACTACAAGGAGAGTGGTGGCTAGCTTTTATTTAATTTTTGTTTTGCCTGTCTTTTGTGCCACTTCTGTGGCATTGCACCCACACCGCTTGGTCCGACACGGACGCAGCCCTGCCCAATCCGCCGCAGCCCCAGCACCAGCAATCCACAGGGAGCAATCGTGTCCTGGCCGTCAAGAGGCAAACCCACCGGAGAAGACACTCCACTGCTGCCGAGTCACTTCGGTGGTGTTCAGTGGCGCCTGTGCTGATCTGACATACGCAGGACACCACCTCTAAGCCCCCTATGGACGACAATTGCTTAGTCGCGGAGCCGCGTGAGTGAGCTCTCCCCCGGAGGGCGCCACCACGTCCGTCCAATGACAGCCCCCATGGACTCGCCGATACCGGTGACCCCCGACGGAACCAAACCAAGGCCACAGACGTGGAAAGACATCGAAACTGAGGTCGCCATGAGAGCAGGGCATGAAGGGCTACAGACTTTGAGACTTTTTTTTTTTTAATACTGATGGATGAGAATGAAGATGATACAGAGGATGTTACGGATTTCCATTTCGGTCTGAGACTTCATGGCAGGGCTGTACTCTATGCTTATTTTGATAATATATCCCGGCGTCAACGAGACCTGAGCTACAGATGCCTAAAGTGTTGGTCAGGATGGTTGAGCGCATCCATGAAGTGGATGAAACGCGACTGTGTGGTCCCAGTCTTCCCAGCTGAGCTCGTAGCAAACTCAAATCTGGGTAGGAACCGGTCGAGACGTACAAATCACACCTCACTCTGATGGAAATAAAACCCCCGACCTCCCAACCGGGAGTCCGCGACGCTAACCACTTGGCCACGGCGGGTAGTTACTTTCCTTCATCCGACACTTCATGTGTTGCGCAGGGTCAAAATATTCTTGCATAGTGTTTAGTCCGTGGGTTCTGTGGACGTCATGGGACATGTTTTTTTCGGATGGTTTGCATAAAAATCAACATCGTTAATTCAGCTCAACCGGGTTCCGACTGCTCGTTGTTTGTGGGTGGTTTTGCCCTCGTGTAACTGGAAGCTTGTACGCCAGTGTTCAGCGCATGCTCCAGCTTTGTGTAAACAAAATATATTTGTGGGCTGAAGAAAACGGCTTTACCTTTTCTGCTGTCAAGATCCAGTGCATTCACTTTCATAATTTTCTGCAGTTCTTTGCTGATCCTGAAATCCAAAATAGGGAAATCTTCCATTTGACATGTAAAGGTGGCCAAATTTCTTTTAGTTATTTTTCATCAAAAGCTCGACTTCCTTACAGTAAACACTAAAAAAGAAATTCTCGCCAGAAAGTTTTGAACATTCAGCGGGTTGTAGCACCCAGTTACTGGGGCGCTGATGTGAAAACTTTGCTGCACCGCTACAGAGCCTTGATCCGTTCTAAACTGGATGATGGGTGTGTGTTGTATATGGCTCTGTGAAATCCTCTTGTCTGAAACTCTTGGATGCTTTTCATTATGAAGGGCTTCGTCTCTGTCTTGGACCATTCTGCACCACTCCTGTGTGCAGCCTGTATGCAGAGGCAGGTGAACCCTCATTATCCACCACAGGCTGACACCATCCTTACCAACTGGGATTGTTCTTTGAATGGGAAGAACCATGCTTGTGACTGCGTTTTTAATCCTCGTTTTCAAAGAAAATTTGAAGAGAATCCCAACTGTATTCCTCAGTTTGGACTTCGTGTGCAGCCCCATGCGCAGAATGCAGGTTTTTATCTATGAATTGTCCGACTCCTCCAAATTTCCAGATGAGCCTCTATGGACCCTTTTTCACATCAGAACCACGCTTTGATGTTGCTGCTTTTCGCAAAGAATTCACCGATCGTTGGGCATACAAGGCATTGTTTGCCGATCTCTGTACAAAATTCCCATCCTTTCAATGTTTACTGATGGTTTCAAAGTCTGATGATGGAGTGGCTTGTGTAGCCAAGTGTTCCTTCCCAAATGTTATCAGAGCATATTCCGTCAGACAGTTCTGTTTACTGTGCTGAAATTAACGGCTTTGGTTCTAGCGCTGAAGATAATTTCTCAATCTATAAACGACATTCTGATTTGTGTCTGATTCGCTGTCAGCTTTGGAGACCACAGCCGGCCGTAACCTCCATCATCCTGAACTTTTAAACTCTTTTGAACTTTTTGCCTCTTTGAAAGCGAAAGGTCATGACATCGTTCTAACTTGGGTTTCCCGTCATGCTGGCATTCGGAAAATGAAGTGGCGATCGTTTGGCCAGGAATGCCACAACGATGAAACTGTCCCCATATACTTGTATACCAATATACTCAGATTTGAAACCGAAGGTTTCAAATCTGGCCATTCGTTTGTAACTCGTTCGTTTCCTGTGAAAGAGCGAAGAAGCCCCATGGTGCATTTCATTTTATGTACCATTCACAGTAAAAACATTATTTTAGGGTGTTAAGACTTGCATAATGTGAGACATAAACGTTTTTACAGCAGACACCATGAAAACCTTGTTCAGAGATGTCCCACCTGATATAAAAAAGAGGTCATTTTCCATTTGATCTAAGATTTGACAGAAGAAAGATTTTTTCTCATTTCCGGTGTGTGTTTTTTAAGGTGTGTTTTTAAAGGGCTGTGTGAATGACTTAAACGCAGTGACAGCCCTGATGTGGCACTTTGCGGTCGGCTGGTCTATAAACAAGATAACTCTACCTTTCAGATGGTTTTTTGGTTTTTTTTTTTTTCTCTCTTTTTTTTCCCCTAAGAGTCCGGGGTCTCTTTGTTCACAGGTTCGCCTTTATCCAGGTGTGGTGCCTTCTCCATACAAAGGGTTTGATGTCATCTTTACCTAGCTATAGTGTTTTCTTCCTTCACAGGTTTTAGAGTATTCTTTCCTTGCTTCAGTATCTCCTTCATTCACATATTTATGTGGCTTCTCTCTTGGAGCTTAGCCTTTTTCTAGGTTTTAGTGTCTATTTTTTATATGGCCAAGAAGAATGGACAGCTTCCTATGTCGGTGTTCTGGGGAACGAGGATACAAAACGGGGAGTACCAGAGGGAGTATTTTCGGGAAAGGCATGAAAGGCTGACTCGAGCTATGGAGCATGGATTGTGAATCAAGGGATCTGGAGCATGGACGCATGCTTTCAGATCATTTTGGTTCGGGCTGCAGAGCTCTTGAGAAAGTCTTAATCCTCTTCCTGAAATATTTCCTAGTGCGCACCTGGTACTCCTGACCTGGGTGTCCTTTATCCACAGAAAACCTGACATGGTAATCATTCAGGTTGTGAATCCTCTCGTTAGGGTTTAAATTTTGAAAAAAATTCTTAGCGAGTTTCAAATTCTTAAAAGTGAGTCCGCCAAAAACAAGAACAAACAAATCGAGACATATTTTACTTTCCTACTTTTGCGGGAGCTGGTGGTCACTTTTAAATAGTGCAAGTATTCTGGACCACCTGTGGTAGCGTTTTTTGGTGTCCTCTCCTTTAGTGTACTTTCATAGGCTTTTGTGTCGTTTTCAAGTGGCTAGTGTAGTCGTTCTAGAAGTTAAAGTTCCCCTTTTTAAACGTTGTATTGTTTTCACTCCATAGATATAACTACCTTTCAAAGGTTTCAGTGTTCTCGTTCCTTAGTTATGGACTTCTTTTATCGGTTTATTTTTTTTTCTTAATAGTTTTTTTTTTTTGTGTATTTCTCAAAGGGCTTGTCGAAAACAGCTGCTAAGTGCCATAAAACTAGTAGAGGGAAGTGGGTGACTCCCATAAACAGTTGAGTACGTCCAAGGGAGTCATTAGATGCCCGGATCTTGGAGGCATCTCGGAGACTGAGATAAAAACTGAACTTGCATCCCAAGGTGTCATTATCATGCGTCGGGTTACAGTTCGCAAAGGAAGAGAAAGAACACAACACTCCCGTCTAATGTAATAATAGAGAAACCGATGGCCTTTTGGCCAATGAACGGTGCAAGTTTCGGAAAAAACACTGGACCGTTGACCATTTAGTTCGTCTGGATACCACCGTCTGCACCGCATTCATTAATAAAACATCATGACAACATTCTGCTTCTTTCTTGATCTGGAAAAAGCGTGTGATACGACTTGGAAATCTGAAATTCTTACAGACCATAAACTTGGTTTTCATGGTCAGCTGCCTTTATTCTTTAAAAAACTTTCTGGCTGATCGGCAGTTCCAATTCCAATTGGCACCACGCTGTCGGTCATCTATGGGCAGGAGTTGTGTGTACCTCAAGCGAACATTTTCCCACCGGTTCTGTTCGGTATCAAAATTTAACGACATCGTCAATTAAATAAACCGGGGTTCCGAGTCCTCTCCATTTGTTGACGACTTCGCACTCTATGCAGTTGGAGCCTCTTATGTCAGCGTTCAGCGTTGACTCCGATTTTGTGTGGACAAGATTCGGCAGTGGGGCCGAGGAAAACGGGGTTACCTTTTCAAGCACCAAAACAACTGTATCCATTTTCACAGTTTTCGTCAGTTCTTTGCCGATCCTGAAATTCGTCTGAATAAATCCATCATCCCAGCTGTGAAAGAAGCCAAATTTCGGGGTATTATCTTTTATCCAAACCAGAACTTTGAATGTCACATCAAAAACTGAACTTTAAATGTCACATCCAGCACTCGAAAACTGCTTGTTTGAAAGCACTGAACACTCGGAGTTCTAACACACACGGGATTGGGTCGCTGATAAAAACTCTCTCTCCCTTTTTACAGGGCTCCGATTCGCTCCAAACTGGACTATGGATGTGTAGTCTCTGGCTCTGCCAGACCATCCTACCTGAAAAGCCCAGGTCCCATCCAACGTCAACGGCTTCGACTCTGCATTCCGCACCACCCTTGTTTATAGCATTCCGCACCACCCCTATTTACAGCATGCACGCTGAGGCAGGAAAACAATCCTCGACCTGTCGGCTGAAACTTGCCTTAAACTACACTTTGAATCTTTTCTGAACACCCCAATCCATATGACAGTGTTTCAGACCCAAAGTTCCAAACGAATTCGACGACCATCCCAGTTTCCATTCACCCTTGGGAATTCGTGTGCTTCTTCATTTGAACAATGCAGATACAGACCTTTGAGCCATGTGTGATTTATCCAGCTTTTTTCGTGATGATCCACCATGGACTTCTTTCACTCCCCGAGATCCGGTTTGATTTAGCCTCGTACCGTAAAGATACCACTAGTCTCCGTGGCGTACAAGTCCCTATTTCGCGCCGAACTGTGTTCGAAGTTTCCATCCGTCGGAAGAATTTTTTTTAAAACGGTTCCAAAATCTGAGGAGGGGGTTGCCTCAGCTATGTATTGTGCAACAGGTCCTTCTCAGAGATGATCAAGTCGCATTCCCACTGGCAGCTCCATCTACACTGCTGAGTTGCAGCTTGGGCCTGGCTCTTGAAATAGTCTTTAAATGAAAACATAGATATCCTCATTTTGTCGGACTCTCCCTCTGCTTGCTGGAGGCCATTGCCAGCCGTAACCTCAAGCAAACCCTCAACTGATGAAATTATTCGAACTGCACACACCTTTGAAATCAGATGGATATAAACGCGTTTTTTTGCTTGGGGTCCCCAGCCATGCGGGCATTTGAGGCAACGAGTTGATCAACTTGCCAAGTGTGCCAAAAGGAAAGATAAGCAGATAGTCTATCACTCACACTGATATGACCCAAACCCATATCCCAGGCTTCCGTCAAAGACCTCCGGCAAGAGGAATGGGACTTGCAGATGGATAATAAACGATTCAAAATCCGTCCAAAACTGAGTTTTACCATGTTTCCTGAGGCCGCCGTGAAGAAAGTCTTGTGTCTGTTCGCATATAGGCCACTCCTTTTTCCACCCATTCTTATCCTTTAAAAGGAGGTGAAGCTCCGTGGTGCATTCCATGTCATGTACCACTCGCAATCAAAAACATATTCTTTTGGAGTGTTTGGAACTTGCATGATGTAGACATAAACATTTTACAAACAGACTCCATGAAAACGTTCAGAGATTTCACAACTGACGGGGATCTTTGAAAATTTCTGAAAGAGATTAACATTTTTCATCTGATCTAAGGTTTTACAGAAGAAAATACTCATAACAAAAATTCCGGTGCGGTTTTAGAAGGTGTACTTCAAAGGGTTGTGTGACTGATTGATTATGACTTGAGAGTGAACTTGAACGCGGTGACATCCCGTGACATGGCCGTTTGTGGGCTACTGGCAACCTTAGCTTAGCTTAGCTTAGCTTAGCTTAGCTTAGCTTAGCTTAGCCTTACCTTACCTTATGGCTTATAAACCTTTTTCATCAAAAGGGTTAGTGTCAATTTCTTTATAGAGCTAAATGTGTTATCCTTTCATTACTGTTCAGTGTAATCTTCTTTGGTCTATGGTGGTAATAAAAATTATGGCCAACCTATTGTCATTCCGCACCCTTTGGCTCCCTTACACCTCGCTCCCATCCTAATTTTTATGTTTCCTATTGATGCGATGTTTTATACTCGGTGTTTTTGCGGTCGGCTGGGCTATAAGCAACATTATCTTATATTACTCGGTGTTTTATTTTTAAAGTTAAAACATTTTAATGTGCGTTTATCCAACTGCATACATTCGTGATTTGTGTTCAGGTCTACGGGTTGAGAATGCCTCTTTTTACCGTCACAGTCTGTACCCCCTGACGAAGGCAAATAAAAGCCGAAAATGTGGGAATTTTAATCTTGTTTGTTTGGATTTTTATCTATTTTTGAAAAAAAATAACACACACACACACACACACACACAGATCTGACCAGAGACGTGAAAGATTTCCTCTACGTCTATGATCTGACCAAAGTGTTATATATTTCAGGACTGCTTGAACAGCGACGCATGCGCCGAAATGTCGGTGACTGGAACCATTACGTCGGTCGACACCGACATCTCGTTTCATTGGCGTTCATCGGTTTTTCTAGGCACACAATTCATAGCGAGGTAGGAAAGACCGTGTTGAACACGAGGCTCTGCGCTCTCTCTCTCTCTCTCTCTCTCTCTCTCAACTCCTCCCTCTCCCTCTCCCTCCCTCCCCCTCCCTCCCTCCCTCTCCTTTACAAACACACAAGCAAGCAAGCGCGCACACACACACAACGCGCGCGCACACACGCACACGCATGCACACGCAGACGCATACACGCACGCACGCACACGCACACACACACACACACACACACAACACACACACACACACACACACGCACTGTATTTCGACCAAACAAACACAAATGCATTAAAACTGATTTGAGACAGTTGGAGAAGGAAAAAAGTTAAAGTATATTGAGATCCTGATTACAGTTGCAAGAACGGTGCTAAAAAAAAAGACTCGTGGTTAGAGGAGTAGGGGAACAGGCGGTGGGGGACAAGGTTGGTGGCTGGATGGATGTCGAGCATCACTTTTTGCGTTTCGTTTCGCATCCACGCAGCATATGCATGTGTGAATTCTATCCCTTGGCTTACAGTATTAAGAATTGTATTAATATACCACTGAAACAGATTTTTCAAAATGACCTGTTTCCCCCCGAGACGAATGCCAACTCTCCTTTCGTCTAAAACACCGTAACGCTTACACGCACCACGCACACCGCACGCACGCACTCGCGCACACACACACGCACGCACACACACACACACACACGCACGCACGCGCACACACACACACATACACACACACACACACACACACACACACATGCACAAAGATGAGAGGCTGAGAAACTTTTTTTTTTTCTACTTTAATAAAGTCACTTTTTACTATGCGTTGCTAAATGTTTTTTGTCCCGAATATATCCAATCGACCGTTGATAGCCATCTGTCTTAAGCTATGTAAAACTGAAAATGGAGCGTAAAAGGATACTGCACTTTGTTTGCTAATGCAGGATTGTTGAAAACCTTTCATAACGATATAATGAATCGTATTAACCGAAATATTGTTAGATTGCGAGATAACAGAACGCAGATACTTTGTAAAATCAAAATCATTCCGCAGCAGTTTTTAGTCGGAATCATTTGTGCAGAATAGTCGATGTTCACAGAAAAATATCGATGTTTTTGTCACCAGGGGCAAGGCACTCAAGCATCAGCGACCGTGGAAAACGGGGGGGACTACGAATGAACTCGGGGAAGGCAACGGACTACAAGGAGAGTGGTGGCTAGCTTTATTTAATTTTTGTTTTGCCTATCTTTTGTGCCACTTTCTGTGGCATTGCAACCCACACCGCTTGGTCCGACACGGACGCAGCCCCTGCCCATCCGCCGCAGCCCCCGGCACCAGCAATCCACAGGGAGCAATCAGTGTCATGCCGTCAAGAGACAACCCACCAGGAGAAGACGCTGCACTGCTGCCGAGTCACTTCGGTGGTGTTTCAGTGGCGCCTGTGCTGATCTGACATACGCAGGACACCACCTCTAAGACCCCTATGGACGACAATTGCTTAGTCGCGGAGCCGGCGTGAGTGAGCTCTCCCCCGGAGGGCGCCACCACGTCCGTCCAATGACAGCCCCCATGGACTCGCCGATACCGGTGACCCCGACGGAACCAAACCAAGGCCACAGACGTGGAAAGACATCGAAACTGAGGTCACCATGTAAGCAGGGGCATGAAGGGGCCACAGACTTTGAGACTTTTTTTTTTAATACTGATGGATGAGAATGAGATGATACAGAGGATGTAACGGATTTCCATTTCCGGTCTGAGACTTCATGGCAGGCTGTACTCTATGCTTATTTTTTGATAATATATCCCGGCGTCAACGAGACCTGAGCTACAGATGCCTGCAGTGTTGGTCAGGATGGTTGAGCGCATCCATGAAGTGGATGAAAACGCGACTATGTGGTCCCTTGTCTTCCCCAGCTGAGCTCGTAGCAAACTCAAATCTGGGTAGGAAACCGGTCGAGACGTACAAATCCTACCTCGCTCTGATGGGAATCAAACCCCCGACCTCCGCAACCGGGAGTCCGCGACGCTAACCACTTGGCCACGGCGGGTAGTTACTTTTCTTCATCCGACACTTCATGTGTTGTGCAGGGTCAAAATATTCTTGCATAGTGTTTAGTCCGTGGTTTGTGGACGTCATGGACGTGTTCTTCCGGATGGTTTGCATAAAAATCAACATCGTTTAATTCAGTTCAACTGGGTTCCGACTGCTCGTTGTTTGTAGGTGATTTTGCCCTCTGTGTACACTGGAAGCTTGTACGCCAGTGTTCAGCGCATGCTCGAAAGCCAGCTTTGTGTAAACAAAATACATTTGTGGGCTGAAGAAAACTGGCTTTTTACCTTTTCTGCTGCCAAGATCTAGTGCATTCACTTTCATATAATTTTCTGCAGTTCTTTGCTGATCCTGAAATCCAAAATAGGGAAATCTTCCATTTGACATGTAAGGAGGCCAAATTTCTCTTAGTTATTTTCCATCAAAAGCTCAACTTCCTTCCTCACAGTAAACAACTTTAAAACTTCTCGCCAGAAAGTTTTGAACATTTCAGCGGGTTTGTAGCACCCAGTTACTGGGGCGCTGATGTGAAAACTTTGCTGCACCGCTACAGAGCCTTGATCCGTTTCTAACTGGATGATGGGTGTGTTGTATATGGCTCTGTGAAAACCCTTTGTCTGAAACTCTTGGATGCTATTCATTATGAAGGGCTTCGTCTCTGGATTAGAGCATTCTGCACCACCCCTGTGTGCAGCCTGTATGCAGAGGCAGGTGAACCCTCATTAACCACCACAGGCTGACACCATCCTTACCAACTGGGATTGTTCTCTGAATGGGAAGACCATGCTTGTGACTGCGTTTTTAATCCCTCATTTTCAAAGAAAATTTGAAGAGAATCCCAACTGTATTCCTCAGTTT
Organism: Conus betulinus; assembly: GCA_016801955.1. Taxonomy (NCBI): domain Eukaryota; kingdom Metazoa; phylum Mollusca; class Gastropoda; order Neogastropoda; family Conidae; genus Conus; species Conus betulinus. The sequence continues at coordinate 10,624 of JADBJO010034478.1, forward strand.
GGACTTCGTGTGCAGCCCCATGCGCAGAATGCAGGTCTTGATCTATGAATTGTGTCCGACTTCTCCAAATTTCCAGATGAGCCTCCATGGACCTTTTTCACATCAGAAACACTCGCTTTGATGTTGCTGCTTTCGCAAAGAATTCACCGATCGTGGGCATACAAGGCATTGTTTGCCGATCTCTGTACAAAATTCCCATCCTTTCAGACAATGTTTACTGATGGTTCAAAGTCTGATGATGGAGTGGCTTGTGTAGCCAAGTGTTCCTTCTCAAATATTATCAAAGCATATTCCATCAGACAGTTCTGTTTACTGTGCTGAAATTAACGGCTTTGGTTCTAGCGCTGAAGATAATTTCTCAATCTATAAACGACATTCTGATTGTGTCTGATTCGCTGTCAGCTTTGGGAGACCACAGCCGGCCGTAACCTCCATCATCCTGAACTTTTAAAACTCTTTTGAACTTTTTGCTTCTTTGAAAGCGAAAGGTCACAACATTGTTCTAACTTGGGTTTCCCCGGTCATGCTGGCATTCGGAAAAATGAAGTGGCGATCGTTTGGGCCAGAATGCCACAACGATGAAACTGTCCAATATACTGTATCCAATATACTCAGATTTGAAAAACCGAAGGTTCAAATCTGGCCATTCGTTTGTAACTCATTCGTTTTCTGTAAAGAGCGAAGAAGCCCCATGGTGCATTTCATTTTATGTACCATTCACAGTAAAACATTATTTTAGTGGTGTTAAGACTTGCATAATGTGAGACATAAAACGTTTTTACAGCAGACACCATGAAAACCTTGTTCAGAGATGTCCCCACCTGATGTAAAAAGAGATCACATTTTCCATTTGATCTAAGATTTGACAGAAGAAAGATTTTTTCTCATTTCCGGTGTGTTTTTAAGGTGTATTTTAAAGGGCTGTGTGATGACTTCAACGCAGTGACAGCCCTGATATGGCACTTTGCGGTCGGCTGGGCTATAAGCAAGATTACTCTACCTTTCAGATGGTTTGTTTTTTTTTTTTTTTTTTTTTTTCGTTTTTTTCCCCCTAAGAGTTCGGGGTCTCTCGTTCACAGGTTCGCCTTTATCCAGGTGTGGTGCCTTCTCCATACAAAGGGTTTGATGTCATCTTTACCTAGCTATAGTGTTTTCTTCCTTCACAGTTTTTTTTTTTTTAGAGTATTCTTTCCTTGCTTTCAGTATCTCCTTCATTCACATATTTATGTGGCTTCTCTTCTTGGGGCTTAGTCTCTTCTAGTTTTAGTGTCTATTTTTTATATGGCCAAGAAGAATGGACAGCTTCCTATGTCGGTGTTCTGGGGGAACGAGGATACAAAACGGGGAGTACCAGAGGAGTAGTTTTTGGAAAGGCATGAAAGGCTGACTCGAGCTATGGAGCATGGATTGTGAATCAAGGGATCTGGAGCATGGACGCATGCTTTCCAGATCATTTTGGTTCGGGCTGCAGAGCTCTTGAGAAGTCTTTTTAATCCTCTTCCTGAAATATTTCCTAGTGCGCACCTGGTACTCCTGACCTGACCTGGGTGTCCTCCTTCCACCAGAGAAAACCTGACATGGTAATCATTCAGGTTGTGAATCCTCTCGTAGGGTTTTAAATTTTGGGAAAATAATTCTTAGCGAGTTTCAAATTCTTAAGTGAGTCCGCCAAAAACAAGGACAAACAAATCGAGACGTATTTTTACTTTCCTATTTTTGCGGGGAGCTGGTGGTCACCTTTTAAAATAGTGCAAGTATTCTCGACCGACCTCCTGTGGTAGAGTGTTTGGTTTTTGGTGTCCTCTCCTTTAGTGTTTCGTCATAGGCTGTTTGTGTCGTTTTTCAAGTGGCTAGTAGTTAGTTCGTTCTAGGTGTTAAATTTCCCAGTTCCCCCTTTTAAAAGTTGTATTGTTTTTAACTCCCATAGAGTTATAGCTTCTTAAACCTTTCAAAAGGTTCCAGTGTTCTCTTTTCACAGTTATGGACTTAGTTTATAGGACTTTGATCGGTTTATTGTGTCTTTTTTTAATAGGTTTTAGTGCCTTATATCTCAAAGGGCTTGTCGAAACAGCTGCTAATGTGCCTATAAACTAGTAGAGGGAAGAAGGGTGACTCCCCATAAACAGTTGAGTACGTCCAAGGGAGTCATTAGATGCGGATCTTGGAGGCGTCTCGGAGACTGAGATAAAAACTGAACTTGCATCCCAAGGGTGTCATTATCATGCGTCCGGGTTACAGTTCGCAAAGGAGAAGAAAGAAACAACACAACACCCCGTCTAATGTATAAGCTGCGGAAAAACCGATGGCCTTTTGGCCATGATGACAGTGCAAGTTTCGGAAAAAAACACTGGACAGTTGACCATTTAGTTCGTCTGGAAACCACCATCTGCAACGCCTTCATTAATAAACATTGACAACATTGTGGTTGCTTATCTTTCTTGTTGATCTGGAAAAAGCGTGTGATACGACTTGGGAAATCTGAAATTCTTACAAGACCATAAACTTGGTTTTCATGGTCAGAGCTGCCTTTATTCTTTAAAAACTTTCTGGCTGATCGGCAGTTCCAATTCCAAATTGGCACCACGCTGTCGACGACATCGTCAATTAAATAAAACCGGGTTCCGAGTCTCCTCCGTTTGTTGATGACGTCGCACTCACCGTGCCGTTGAAGTTGGATCCTGTATGTTGGTCAAGAGTTTCAGCTCTGACTTCCCCCCTTGACAAATCCGATTTTGTGTGGACAAATTCGGCATGACCCCGAGGAAAACTGGTTTACCTTT
>JADBJO010034479.1:0-13403 GCA_016801955.1 Conus betulinus
TTCTCTTTTCTTTTTTCCCCGTTTTTTGCTATCATTTGTTCCCTCACTTTCTCTTTTTTTTCCACACCCATCTTTTCATTAGTCCTATACCCTTATTTTTCCTGTGCCTCTCCTGCTTCGTGTCCCTTGTCCGACAGGGCAAAATCAGGTTTCTCTATTTCAAAATCAATTCCATGAACACCTTTCCATTCTTGCCTCTCACCCTGATCCTAGTCACGTTTCCAATTTGATCTTCTGCTCTGGTGTCTCCATCCGCTGCTCAAGTGCAGACACAGCTAAGCAATCTCTGCATTCTTCTTCTTACGGTAGTCAGGATGACACCCGCTCTGCAAACACCAGCACATGCACGATATCATCTAGACAGGCAATTCCGCATGAACATATCCCGGGTCCCATACTAAGCTCCACCCCCTTATTCCTCCATGGTACAATCATAATTGCCACAAATCCTATCCCTCATCCTAGGGCCACTACACCACAAAACGACTATCATCTCCATCTGAGGGCAACATCCTGCACAAACCCATATCATCCTCTCCCACAATCTAATGAACATTGAACCATATACTCATCCCCCCTAGGACAATAAGGCACAAACCACACTAGGCATCCGACGTACCAAATAAGGCACATAAACTTCTCATCCTAGTCACAATATAACCGCATGAACCATTCATCTCTCTCGGACGAACATAAGGCATGAACATATCATCAAGGACAAAATAAGCACAACATATCATCCTATGAAAAATACGGCAATGAACAACACTGCTGGTGTTGTCCCTCCAATGGAAACCATTTCTTTTTATTTTTCTTTTTCTTACTACCCCTAACCCTTAGTAGTCCGGGACTGGTGACCCGATGAATTCTCTGCTTTTTCTATCTTTTTCGTCCCTTTTCTTGTTTCCCACTAAACTATTGCTCTCTAATTCCTTCAAACTTATTCCCATCATCCGCCTCCTACTTCTATTCTGTGGCTATCCCTTTTTCCGGAATTGTTTGTACTTTCTAATTCCCTGGTGAGGGGCCTGTAAACGTTCCTAACCACTTGATCTACGCCCCAGTAAAACTAAGATCGTCACTGTCAGCAAATGTGAATATGAAAAAACGTGCACACACTTTTCCCTCATGGCTGCCATTAGCAGGTTCCATGTCTCTCCCAGTAACCGATTGTCTCTTGCAGTCGTATCTTTTTCGGTTACCGTGCTCCCTACATTCTTACCTACCTCACCCTGTATACTCCTCCTTTCACCAAGCTCTCATACAGCCACATTTGCGCAGCAGCATGTCATGGGTGCCTCCTGGGGCCTGTTTGTGTCCGTTGTGTTTGCTGCTTGGTGCATACTCCGTTGCCCCTGTTTTAAGTAGTGGGTGGGAGCTAGTCTTTTCGGAAGACTGCTCCGACCCAGAAACGACTCAAGTCCCCCCAATTTCTGAAGGATTACAACATTCGTTCTGTCCCTTTTTTTCTTCCTCTTAGATCACTCGATGCTTGCAAGGTGAGCGCCCGACTTGCAGGCGGATCACACCCCCTAACAAATCTTATATATGTTACAAACTCACCAAGACCCCCGAAACGTGGGTCGGAAATCACGTCTCCACCAGACAAACCACTTACGCTTTTGACTCTCCCCTTCCAGGTCCCCCTTTTCTCTTCAGACAAGACGTCTACAACCCACTAGCTGACCATTAAACATAGCTCAAAGTCGTTGTTCCCCCCCCACTTACTGTTACGATGTCTTCAGTGCCAAACTCTATCGGCACCCTGAATGAAATCCAGAAAAAACTTATGCTCTAAAAACATCAAAGCATCTCACGCTTTTCATTTCTATCAACGCCTACCTTCACTCGAAGAGATCTCCGCTAACGGACAAATGCATTTCCATTTTTCCTTGTCCTAGTTTTGGTTGTGTGTGTGTCGTGCGATGTGATGAGTCCCCCCCTCCTTGCGTTTGTCCCCATGTTTGTCTCCTTTGCCAGGTTTTCGCCGCCTAATTTCATTTAAGACGTATGTTTTAAATCCCACCTAGGTGTCTGCATTGCTACCAAAGGCTTTCAGGCCCGGTGTGACGACCCCACTTCCCTCTCCCACGCATTTCCCACTCTCTGTCGCTGATTGCTGCATCACCCGCCGAAGTAGAGCATACACTGTGTTCCCGTCAATCTCCGCCTCCAGATGTCACTGGTTGTAAGTCCAAACGGTGACAATCCCGCTATAACTACTTCTGTCGAAGTCAGGACAGGGGGAGTGGGTATTAAACAAAAGCGTGAAGAAATTTCCGTCAACTGATGAAGTGGGTCTGATGCTCTAGAAAAAGGGGTCATGCGCCCGCAGCATGAAAGAGGAGTTGAGCCCCAGGTGCGCTGGAGAACTCCCCCACCACCAATTCTACTGGAAGGTGAGAGGGCCCTGAAATTCAACTCTGTGTGTGTGTGTTGTGTGGGTGTATGTGGTGTGTCATGTGTGCGTGTGTGTGTGCGTACGCACGGCGCATGGGTTCCGCGGGCATTCGCTGCTGGGTGGGTGTTTGCTGAGGGGGTCCCCGGGGGGGGGGGGGGGTGGGGCCCGGTAATGTGCTACCGAAAAGGCATATCCCCATGAATTATCAAGCGACTACAAAGGGGGTCTCTCCCGACCTCCCCATCTGTTTTTAATGAAGCCCCTTTGCTTACTTTCTCTTTCCCCTTTGTGTATCATCTCATCGCTCTTGATTTCCAAACCTACATTTGCGTCTCCTAACCTCCTCTTTGAGTTGTTTGGTCGTTTTACTCATCATGTTCCTAAGAAAAGTGAGTTTCTAAACCCTGATCAATCCGAATCACTCCTAACTTCTTACCCATCATTGATATTGTCAATCAATGTAACCCCGCCATTCCATCCTGCATGACTCTACACTGCGGTGTCTTGCTTAACTAATTCATTGTCCCATTAAATAATGCACTGTTCCTACCACAAATCATAAAATACCTCTTGGCCGCTCAGTTGTGTCGTATCAGACGAGGTTTCCTCTCTCCAAGGGAGACACTGGTGGTCCCAACAGCTCACAACCTAACTATATTGCTCCTACCCAACCGTAATCGCAATGTGGCATATGTCTCATTACACACAGACACTACTCTCCTCATCCTATTCACGTGCTACCCCACTCCCCCCTCCCCCCCCTCCAAGGGCCAAAATTGCTCTACATTTCATCCGTTAAAATATAAATCCCCTTTTCTTGCTCGCCCATCTTCTGGAAGAATCATACCCCAGGGAGAGAATGTTCTCTGTAAACCCACAGACTCTGATACTACGCACTGATAGCAAGCAACAGCCTTTTCCCACAGTTGCGCGCTTCTTCCCTCCCACTTTTGCGTCTCCCCAGTGCGCATCCCCAAGTGACCAGAGGGCCAGACCATCTCGCAGACAGACCAACACTCAAACTACCAGTGAATTATGATCTCTTCATGTACATTTCGCACGATGTCAGTCGTAATGACGCGCTCTCCCCTCGTCCGCTACACCCTCGTCCTGGTATGATCATTCCCTCCCTCCAATCTTCTGATTCCCCCGGCTCGTCAGGCAGTCAGCAGACTGCTCCTTGACTCCACAGTGCCAGCATGGATCTCTGACCTCCCCCACTCTCGACTGTTTCCACTTCCTGATAAGTCGTCACAACAAGTCACCATTCCACTCCGTTCCCCTGGTACTTTTACTCATGTAATACGATAGATTTGCAACACATAGACTCTCTCCTCGAAACAGACTGTGTTCTCTTTTTTTCCTTTTACCAAGCCTTTTCTTCTTCCTCCCCCCCTGGACTGCGGACTAGGTGTGTTCCCCCCCCTCCCGGTTCTAACGCCTCCAAATCACAGGAAGACAAGAAGTTTAGCCACTCTTGCACATCAGGCATTTGTTTTTTTTTTTTTTTTTTAAATCACTTCCTCTACCATAGAACGGATGTTGTCCTAATAATAATAAAAGGTTATACAGCGCGGTTACATCCCCAACCCTTTCGAAACCATAAACAGAACCAACGACATTATTCAAATCCAAAGTGTCCTTCTGCAAATTAATGTCAGACCTCATCCATGACGCCCGCTTTCTAATTTCCTCTGTTCATTTCTTTCTAGTTCAATTATATCCCAACTACTAAAGCATTACAATGACACCCCACTCCAACTGCTCATCACTTCCAGGTCTTTCATAAAGACCCCCCCCACGGTATCACAGGTTCTTCATAAACGCACCTCCATGCGAACTTTATACATATGTCTAACTCCATTTTCCGTGCCTTCACATATTTTGTGTCAGAATTTTGACATCTGAACCTGTAATTGTTATCCTACCAAAGAGTATCGGAATTACCCCGCAGTTAAAGGTTAAGACATTCAAACCCACTTACTTCGATGCGCTCCCAATCCAAGTCTATGCGCATAAAAGCAAATACCCCCCTTGCGCCATAAACACCTCTAAGATACGGACAAATACCGGTCCTCCCCACTTCTCATATGACATCAAGCCGACCCCAAAATACATCTCTAAATCGTTAGCAATAAACGCCATCGAGAAGAACCCGAACATCATGCTACCATCCCTACCTTCTCTATTTTCTCCATCAACACCATGCGGCTGTCTCAGAAGCTAGATTTTCTGCACTCATGGAGGGCTCCCCACTCCCCAAAAAAAAAAATCGGAAAGTCCTCACCAATTATGCCCTCTGTCAAACCATACTGTACCACTATTCTCTCTCCCACCCGCCCCTCTCTTGTTTAAAAAAAAACTAACAAATAAAATATACTCAAAGCACATCCCACCCTGCTGTCACGCAGGCGGACCTCGCAAATCCAGTAAAAGATTAGTTCTCCCGTCTTAAAAGCACCACCATCCATGCAACAACAATCCCATAACAATCCACCACAACTCCACTCATCCCTCCCCCCCCCCAGTTTTCCTGTACCCTTTGACCCTGTTTGATCTGCACTGCATGGCCTCTCCTCCTTCAACTTACTGTGCTCCAATCACGGGATACAGCTGTACAGTAGTGGCTATCTCGTGTGATTGTCCATCGTAATATGTCCCCGTTTTCCCCCACTCGGGGGTGGGGGGCCCGGGTGGGGTCGGCTCTCGGGTGGCCTTTTGGTTGGGGGGGTCCGGGGGCCCATCACCTGTCCAACCCTCCTGTGCTAACCTCCACCCCACATCCACTACAAAAATGCACATCAATCAATACACATACTTCACAGAGCCAGCTCGCCAACACCTTCTCCCACCCTCTTCTCCCCCTTACGCGGATGGGCTGGTACAATATAACGCAGTTACAGCATAACCTTCAGAAGTATGTTCCTTGTAAAATTCCTCTTCCAGCTGGGGGGTGCGCAGCTGAACTGAAAGACATACACAAACACACATGCTTCCCTCCATGTCCACTGCAAATACCCCGGAGTCATTGAAACGCCTTACCTTCGTTTGGTCCGCGGGGGCGGGGCGGGTGGGCGCCCTCCTCCTTGTTTCAAGATCATTGACTCTGGCCGTCTTCAGCTTTCATGCTAACAAAGAAACCTGTTTCCTGCTTCCCACCAGAAAACTCGGATAAAAGTTCCTTTCGCTTGAACAGCCACTTCCGGGTGGGTCCTCAAGTCTTGGGAATGGGTAGGGGGGCGGTTGGCCCACCGCCTACTCTATCTGGACAACCATTGAGCCATCTGTTTGACAGCGTTTAAAAAAATACTCAGTTAAGATGAGGGTCTTACCCATTGGTCGCATTCTCCACAACTTCCCCTGTGCTCAATCCCAGCATTCATTTCCCCACCATTGCGTTTGAAAACAAAGAACTTGAGCAACATCACCTGTGCTTGGACTTGCAAAATTTGCTACGTAGTTCAATTCACTTGACAGCACCGCTTTAACTCCAATGTCCAATCTACAGACACCTACTCACTACCCTCGCTTTTTTTGTTTTAAGAATTTGTTCTCTTGCATGCAAAGAACGGGACTATCACGCTCTCTGTCCTACTGTCCACCAAAAAAAGTGTGGACATCTCCCAACTTGATGCCGATGGTTACCTGAGTTCCAAGGTCAGCCAATTGCCCGTGTCCCTTTGCAAACAACCATGTGGCTCTAAATGGTAACAACCTAGCGACCTCGTTTTCGTGATGCGTTGAGCAGGCTTCACCGCCTGTCGGGGGCAAGTCATCTCTGAACAATTCCCTGACGCGTCAGGGTCATTTTGATTATCCAAGTTTCCTATCGCAGCTGCATCTCCAAAAATTTAGTATCACCACTACGACATTTCTTGTAGCTATCTGACAACCCTCGGAAGTTCAGCGGGAACACTGCGCACGGTGTAGCTGCCTTATCAGGCACACACACACACACAGGGTGCGCGTCCACCACCCCCCCATCGTACAACAACACACACACGCACACACAGGGTGCAAAAGCGGTCAGCCAGCACTGACCATAGGCCGCGGACCACCTAGCGGCCCGCCGCAAGCACCCGGCTATGAAAAAGGGCAACGAAAATGGGGTGCCAATCAAACAGGAGCACGCCAGAGCAAAACAGGGCAAAACAACAAAAAAAAAAAACTCCAATCGGCACTCTAGGTTCCGGTAACAATTGACGGTGTCCAAAGGTCAATCAGGAGTCTCAATAACCCGCCTGTCCGACCTACAAGTGGTTCTACCAGGCGCGGGGCGTCTCGGCATTCATACACGAATACACACCAGCGTATGGGCAAACTGGACCAGTGGTGTACATATGCTCAATAACTTCCTACCTCCTCCCCAGTTCCCGTCAGTTTCCCTGCTTTTGCACAACAGTTTAAGATTTGATATCGGAAATGAGTTCTTTGCCTGATTCCCAGAAAATGTTCCCAATGGTTCGAAACCAGTATTAACGTTTCACAAATTTATGGTTCAGTGTGACCTATGCATACCTTGCAATAATGCATGCTTGAAACCTTAAAAATTTCACACACTATTTCAACTGTTTTCCCCTCTTTTCTTTGCTACCTCTTCCTCCTTCTTCCCCCCCCCCTTCCCTTCCAACCTCCCTCTTTTCCCTCCTTTCAAATAAACTCAGTTTAATATGCAAATCCAATGTTCATTTAAAGTCACACTGGGAGTGCGGGGCATCACTTTCTGGACCACAATTTTTTCGCAGTCGGGCGCCCCTGACTGGTTACACAAAGAGGGCCCAAGGGAGGCAATCGGGCTGGATGTTTTTTTCTCTTTGTTTTCTGTTTTGTTTTATTTTTTTCGTGCTTCGCAAGTACATCCTCTCTCTGCAACTCGGAGGCTGAAATCTGTTAATCTCCTCTGAAAGATATGCAGCAACTCATTTCTGTTAATGTAAATGCGTGGTACAAATATCGAACTATGTTTGCAGCCCTGCATCTTTTTCTTTTTCGATCCAAGTCTTCCTACTGGCAATACAGATTTGATTCAGGGGCTGCGCGCTCTGCTATAAAATAGCTTGCTAGGGCAGATTAACCTCAATCATCCTTGACAAGCATTCACCCCCTTGAAGTCATTCACACTAGTCGCCATCCCCGTGGTGTTCAGCCCATGGCTAAAGACCAGTGTTTGTCTAACATTGTAAAGAAAATTTGAAACTCTCCAAGTTAATTCACCAGATCTTTCTGGCAAAGTCCTATTACACACCTCCCCCCATTCCCCCTCTCTCTTTCCCTCTGTCCCCTGGGTGGGGAGATCCCAACTCTCTCTTACCCGTCTACTACCTTAGCCACTGACTCTTCTTATAGTTTTTTCCTGGCCCTCCTCAAATCGGTCCTTTAACTCATGTACATAGCTGTGTACCATTTGGGCTCTTGATACCTATCTGTTATTCTCCCCGTTGTAACCAGAACAGATCTACCTTCGGCCTAGTCGATACTTGTACTACCTGCGGAGTCCCTTCCTTCCCCCTCCCCCCTCTCTTTCCACTTTTTTTTCAATCTCTCACACTTCACTCTCTATGACACCTCCAGATCTTCTCAACACTACGATCCTCGCGAAAGAAACATTTAAAGTTCTTGTCTGCTCCAACTCAGATACATCACCATCTGCCCGGTACTTACCCGCTTAGTGTAGTATACTGTCCTTTGGAAAAACGTCCTACATCAGCCACAAATTGTGCCACTCGGTGGCTTCGCCCATTGCAATCAGACCCAACGATCACCCCACTTCCTTCTCGCTCTCCCGGTCTGCTCCTCCTGCTTCCCATCGGACTTTCTCCTTTTCTTCTCCTTTCTGTACTGTGCAGCTAACCTGAAAATACTCTCAGTACGGTGGTCTAATATCCAATCCGTTCTCTCTCTCACTCCATTCCCGAACTTTTGCATTTGAACTTTCCCTCTCAATTATTACATAATACCGTTCCCAAAGCAGATGTTTTCTCCGCTCCACTTTCCAATAACGAGAGGGCTCATAAATACTGAAAATCATTCCCAAAACTCATACCCATTACCTATTATTACTACCTCTACATGGTCTCAAGTACAAACGACAACACAATTGTACAAAGAGCACACATTATAACTATCATTCTGTCGTGTAACAGCAGACATAACTAAACTTCGCCTTCTTGTACCTATGTCCATCAAATTTGACTCCAGACCATTTCAAGAGCTAAACCTCATGCAAGCCTGGACCTAATAGTTCCTTCCCACCTCTCTGCTCTCCAGGTTCTCTGAATCAGTCTTAACATAGGGGTCAATACCACCTCCCAACTGACAATCGCTGCAGATCCTACATCCTGTCCGGAACTCATCTTCTTCCCGTCTCCCTGGCTTCCCTCCTTCCCCTCCCCACTCCACTCTTGGTGTCTCATTTTTTTTTTGGGCTTGGGAAGTCGTTTTGCAGAGTAGTGGTAAAGTGGAGTACGGGAAATGTGCCTCTCCCTCGCGCCGCCGCACCTCAGCCGCTCAGCCCTGGAGTTCCTCCCCAAGGACCTCTCTAAAAGAAACTGTAAAGCACTCAAAGCGACTGTGTCCATGAAGACGGTCTTGCAAGGGGGAAAGAGTTATTCGTCAAAACCTTTATAGCAGTGTCGGGCGGGGTGGCGCGACTATTCCACAGCCAGGACTAAACCAAGAGATGTATGCCCCGCTGGGAAGGGCGAACATAATTAAGGGTTAAAAGTTCGCAGGTGTGCCCTCCCGGACTAAAACCCTTGTCCCTCTGATATCCACAAACCAACAACCCTCTCTGTAACCAATCCCATATCCTGCAATTCTGCTACACTAGCTACTTCCTTCCTCTCGACATCGCCTACACTGTGCCTTCTGCCTCTGGAACTGTGCACATGTCCCTCCTCTCTTTCACTCGGGCTCTCAAGTCCAAGACCTATTTCCTGCTGCCCACCTATTAACAGACCTATGTCTACTCGTCCCTCATCCATTGTAGTATAACTGCCTCGCTTGGCCCTCTGTGTTAGGTATCCAGATAATCTCTCGCTTCCCACTCACTTTCTCTCTTCTCCCTCCCACGTCTGATCTCCTCCCCCTAATCACAAACAATACTTGAAACTCAAACTTTTCCTCCCCCTTCTCCTCCTCCAAATCTATGTCCTTTCTTGTTTGTATCTAAGTATCTAATATTTGACCTTTCAATCCTCATATGATCGTAGTCTTTTACTGTGACATGAGTTTACCAGTACTCCCTTCATGGCTTCCTTGTCAAAGTAAATAGTCCAGAACACCAACACCCTCACAACAATCTTTGGTGATGGCTGGAATTGATTTCTCTGGGCCAACAGAAGGGGGTTACACAATTGCCAAAAGCTTTCATATTACTTCTTTGAATCTCTGGGGGTCGGGGTGGCACCGGGGGGGGACAAACTAACAACTGAGTAAAGCTTGGGGATTGTATTCTGTCCTTTGTTTATGAGTTTAGCCATCGTAAAGTAAGGAAATTGAATTATGCTCCCTTTATTTGCGCCTGGATTTTTTTTTTTTTTTTTTTTTCCCTTAATTTTATTTTTTTTTTTTCCCTTATTTTTCTATCTGCTTGATGTCTTCTGGGGCCTTGGAAAAACTTCAGGACTTGCGACAATTCCTTATTAGTTTATAAAACTATAGTCCAGAAGTCACGGCAGTTTGGTTACTAAGGTAATAAAGCCCCACCACCCAGTGAACTGCCACACCTATAGTAACATTGGAGCATTTTATAAAAACGTAGTCTATTCTACTAAGGATGATTAAACAACTAAAAAACAGTACTAACAAAACGGAGGATGATTCTGATAATACCTGTTACCCCCTGGATGACTGTCGCGGGTCGGGGTTCTCCAGCTTTTTCTGTTACTCTAATTTAAGCTTCAGCTTTCACCGTGACAGTAGTGGGAGAAAACAAATTATGAGAAATCTGTTATGTCATGTTTGATGTGGTGAAGAATAATAATCTGGTCCACGGCTTTAAACACTCAGTTTATCATGGTACTAGAAACTGGAAAGTCACCACTCAAAATACCTGATAGCACTTTTTCAAACAGCAAAATTTGTGCCAGGAACTGTTAAAAAAAAATTCTTGCCTGCAACATACTGAACATGCTCATAATACACACTCACAGACAATTTGTTGTGAAAAAAAGTTCTTGTGTATCTCTTAGCATAATTTTCTTGTTGTTTCTAATCCCTTGACTTGATGATAAGCTCACATGATCACCTTCTTCACCTTAACATCATTACATGACCTTTTTTTTTTTTTTTAGCTGAACATGTTTGACCCCAAAGTTCTGTAAACAAAAAAACTAATCTGCAACACACCAATGCTGTGATGCACGATTCTGGACGATAAGGAACACTGACAAACGATGAAAATATTTTAACTAGGATCAAGCACTTTTTTTATATACTTTAAATGGTATCTTCTGACTACAATATAGGTTACTGAGAGCATGGAGCAAGCATGAGTTAACCCCCAAACAACATGGTCAGCTCAAGCCAATTGATCCAAACCTCATGCCCACATTGATCCGGATTGCGACTGTACATGAAACTGAAAGCGATGATATAAAATATAAAGAGATCCGTCTGCAATTATTGTACTTTCATGACACTAATAACTAAAGAAAATATAACTGATAACATAAAAATAACAGCGGCAATACCCTCAGATTAATGTCATCATAACTTGAAAGAAACTGAGAGTGAATCAAAAGCATGATTTACTTACGGGACGGAGATTTCAAGGGGCGGCCACGACTCCATCGCAAGCATGTGCAAGTCATCGCTAGCTGTGTTGTTCGGACTGAAATCCGCAATCGAATTTCCAGTACCCTGTATCCCATATTTTCAGAACGCCATCACCCGGCTGAATATGCTAAAAAATGACCCATCCTGGGGATACGAGTACGTGAAATTATTTACTCGCCATTTTTCTCCACCACGTGGGAATGACTGCGCATGTCATCCTCTTTCAAATCATTTCCGCTATTTTTTTAAGAGCGTCTACATACACTAAACGAACAAAATTCGCAAAGACATGCACACAGACACTGTATGTGTTTCTGTGTACTTTGGCTCAGCGAATCGCCTCTCCACTCTCTCAGTCTCTCTCTCCGGCCCTCAAAAAACACCCCTCTTCTCTCTCTCTCTCCTCTCCTTCCCGCTCGTCACTCTCTCCTCTTCCTCACTCCTCCTCTCCCCGCCCCTCCTCCGTCTCTCTCTAGCCTCTCTTCTCTCCGCTCTCTCTCCCTCTCGTTCTCTCTCTCTCTCTTCTAACGAAGTACAAACGATGGACGCAAGCATTCAGTCTGTGTTCAATCTGCTGCACTCACACTCGAATCTCCAACGAGAGTTCACAACCAAACTCCAAGACACTTATCGCGACCATATTTATGGTTTCAGATTAAAACTTAACATAACAGAAGATCTGCGTCCCTGTTCTAACTGTAGCGATCAATTATCCAGTTTGTGTCACACATGGTCAAAAAAGGAGTAAAAATTCCCAAACGGGACACACAGACAATGACCTACCGTTGCTTACAAGCTTTAACAACCAAGACTTTCTTCTCATGACTTGCTTAACTCAAATCTCTCTTCAGTTTTCAACATACTAATCCAGATCTTGCAGTAGAATTTTGGATTAAAAACAGTTACTAGAAATTTATTATAAACACGCCCCTCTAAAAACGATTAGAGTACGATATGATCCTAAACCGACATGGTACACTAAAAGAGTTACAGGAGGCAGGTTACTGTTAGAGATATCGCTTAAAACAACATGGCTATGATAGAGGAATCGAAAACGAAAAAAAGAAAATGCAATAATTTCACAGCATGCAGAAGCGAAGGAGGGGCAGAGAAAAAATTAAATGGAAATATATCGAGAACTAATATCGTGAAACCAGAACCCACAAATTGCTATGGACGCTATTACAGAGCTTACAAACAATCAATCTTCTTCAAAATCAATTGTAATTAAAGACATCTCTGTCGAACAGCTGAACACCACTTTTGCACTATTGCCAATAAACTTGTCACGACAGATTCATCCAGATCAAACGACCTTCAAAAACTGAAACAATATTGCCAGGATAAACAACATCAAGTCTGAACTTCATATTCCACCAATAACAGTTTTTGAAGTTTATCACTACCTTCTACGCCCACCTAAAAACAGTCAGGTACCTGCGGGTTGGATGCCCCCTAGACGCAAAATCCTCAAACTATCAGCTCCAGCAATTACAGATACGTTTAACATATGTCTTCAATTTATGCATCGACAAAAATCATTTTTCCCGATAGTTTCACAAAGCGAAAGTCATACCTATCTACAAAGCAGGTGACAGCTCAGACCCTGCAAACTACAGACCAATCCTCAATCATTTGTACTATTTCCAAACCTTTGGTAAAAAAAACACATACACAAATACACATGATAACAAACACTCCTTAACAACCTTTAACACCACTTGCTTCATCTCTAAGACAGTCCGGGTTTCGACAAACCAGTCATTTGCCACGTCAGCCCTATCAACCTGGTTGGTGACTGGCTAAATAGCATTAACAACAACAGATATAGTGGTGTCCTATTCATTGATTTCAAAAAGCATTTGATGTACTAGACCATAACCTTCTTCTTAGAAAATTAAAATTTAATGCTTATCCACAAAAACAAACTCTTGACGCTTTTCCACTCATATCTCACAAATAGGCAACATGTGTAAAAATTATACAACTCTTCTTCTTCATTTCAAACACTTTCCTATGGCGTGGTCCACAAGGCTCCTATTCCCTGGGTCCCTTACTGTTCCCAATTTACATCAATGATTTACCTCTCCATACATCATCCACCTGTGAACTCTTTGCTGATGATACAACATACCTACCCCAATATTCTGCGATTTACTTTATCTTGCACAACTTACAAGAAGGGCGAATGCCTCACGTCAAAATGGCTGAACTAATTACATTT